>ML796810.1:179788-223433 GCA_009831015.1 Picea engelmannii | reverse complement strand
AATGTGCTCTGTAATTGAACCCTTTTGCTTGAGATTTATCAATTGGCTAAAGAAGGTATTGCTCCTTGTATCCTCATAGTGTGCTATCATTTCTTCCATGAAAATTGTCCAAGTGACGAGTGATTTGTGAGAACAAAGCCATCTATGCCATACAAATTGATTGGGTTCTAAATATAAAGAAGCAATTCGTACCTTTTGTGTATGTGGCACATTATGTAGATCAAAGAATTGCTCCATCTGAAGTATCCATGTGATAAGGTCCTTGCCATCAAACTTCCTCATATCAATCTTAGGAACATGGTTGGTCTTCAACCCAAAGTTGGAGTTTCTCCATTCTTGATTCACCTTCCTTGTGTCCTCATCATGAATTTCATGGGATACATTTTCACTTTCTGGTGTCCTCTCTATTACAAGATTTTTCAATACTTCCAAGATCTCCTCTTTTAAAACATCCATGTTTGCCTCCAACTTAGCTTCCATCTCTTGTAGTTCATATTTTTTTACTGTATTCTTTTGTAAATCATTTATGTTCCTACGCATTTCTTCACCTTCATCAAGAGTCCAAGTAGGATTGTCTGGAGGCTTATTTGGTGTAGAAGTTCCCTTTTTTGGTGGCATGTTGGTCAAGTATCACTTTAAACCTTGATTTTGAGGTGGTTCTACTAGACAATCTTCCTTTTATTGTATCTCAAAAATTTCGGCCATTCTGAGTATTAAATTTTCTTTTTTTTTGTAGGTCTCTGATATTTCTTCTCTCCAATGCCACAGGTCTGATCAAAATTGGATGTGCCAAGTGGAATTTACGGTAACTTCCCCACAACTTGTTGATTTTTGTCCTTTCCCGGAGATATCATTTGTATAGCGTGCCCCGCACAAAATAATTGATATAAAATTCTGAAACTCGTATCAGAAATACTACAGATTGTCCACTATCCAATGCAACTAGTCGCACTCAATTTATATACTCTAGGAAGAAGTTATGATTGTTTTACCTAGAACACCTTCTTGAGACTAGTCAATAGGACTAGTCAGATACCCTATCTTCCACAGGGTGTATCTACAAATGAAAGATGACCCAGAAGCTGAAATTTTTACCACATATACCTTACTAATTTATTTGAATAGCCTCCAGATTTCAGGGTCTAAAACACTACAGAAAATGTTTTATAGTGAAAATTTCGCAATGCCTCAGTTCAGGATGATTCTGGAACCCTATCTTGCACAGGTTGTATCTCTGAAAGTATAAGGCCTCAGAAGATGAAATATTAACCCAACGTACCTTGATCTGTCTACTAAATATCCTCCAAGTCGTTCCTTCTGAAACATTGTAGAAAAAAATTTATAGCGAAAATTCCAAGGTGTTTCAGATGTAGCAGCAAAACCCCAAGACCTTGAGCTCTGATACCATATGTTAGGAACCAAATATCAATATAGCATAGAAAAACCTCAGAATAAGTAATCAATGCCTTGAAAAAGAGAGAAATTCATTTAATAAGCCTCTTCGAGGGGGAAACCTCCTTATGCCCACATAAATGTTCAATTCCAAGATGATTCAAAATGAAAATGTCTCCTTGGTATATATAGGAGACTAGGAGGTATAATTACAACTAAGGGAATAAAGCCGACATAAATAAAATAGCATTACTAATGTAATATGCCCCAATTAAGGGGTAATGAACCACTATTTAGGTCTTAACATATTATTGGCCTTCAATTTTTTGAGATTCATATAACTTCTCAAAATATTGTGACAAGTGCCAAAACTTCCTTGGGAAAGAACGTCTTTCAGCCATGCCTTTGCAACCTGTCCTCCCTAATTTTCCTTTTTCTAAATGGGGTCTAGACATTATTGGTCCTATTAATCCTCCGTCTTCAGCAAGGCTGGTCTTTATCTTGACAGCCACAGATTATTTCACTAAATGGACTGAAGTTGTCCCACTTAAACACTCACAGGATGAACGGGTAATTTCTTTCCTTGAAACTAATATTTTCTCCATATTTGGCATTCCTTTAGAAATTATTACAGATAACAGTACCGCTTTCATTTCCGCTAAATTGACTCAATTTTTAGCTAAGTTGGGGGTCAAACATTTCACCTCATTAGCTTATTACCCTCAAGGAAATGGGCAAGCCAAGTCTACTAACAAAAATCTAGTTAGGATCATAAAGAGTCTCATTGAAGATAAGCCTTGTCGATGGCACACCCTCCTCACTTACTCCCTTTGGGAAGATCGCACTACTACCAAGGTAAGCATAGGTTGCACTCCCTTTCATTTTGTATATGGTCAAGAAGCTATTTTCCCTATTGAGCTGGAACTTTCTTCTCTATATGGATGATGCTACAGATCGAAGAATTAAATTCTTCTAATCTCCCTCAAAGGATAAATGCATTGTTATCTTTAGAGGAACAAAGAATGTTTTCCTTGGAAAACATAAAGAGAAGACAACAAACCGTGAATAAATATTTCAACAAAAGCGCAAAAGCTATTAGATTTAAAGTAAATGAGAAAATCTTTCTTTGGGATTTAGCTCACACTGACAGAGGAAGACATTTGAAGTTTCAAAGATTATGGTTGGGTCCTTTTAAAATCGCTTATGTCCTGGGCACAAATTCTTATCTTCTAAAAGACTTGGAAGAGCGATTATTTTCCTATAGTACCAACGGTTCCCACTTGAAACACTATGTGGAACCAATTTTAAAAATGAACATTGCATGGAAGTCATTGTTGTATTATAGTTTTTTTTCACTGTTTTGGTTTTGCTTTGTTGTTTTTTCATTTTCTGTTTTTTCATTTTCTGTTGTTTCATTTCTGTTGTTTTTCTTTTGTTGTTTTATTTTTTTATTAGAAATAAACTTTGGATCAGTTTTGCCACAACGATGTTATTCTGTAAATATTGTTGATCAATAACAATCAAGTTACACAGTTGTCATGATGTCCCCCTTGTAGACATCACTAGAATTTCTTTCTGCTTCCATTACTATTGTTAGATAGATGATTAGATTTTCATCCCTACTTTCTACTATCCCTTTCTTCCCTCCACCCTAAGATTCAAAAGAGCATACCAGAAAATTTCCTCCTTAAAACAAGAAACACTTTTACTGTGACCAATCAGATGTTATGCATACAGGAACAAAACGCCTCATACGTAACACTTTTCATGAGCCATTCTCAAAGTCTCGGATCATTTTTTCCCTTAAACTGCCTCACTCCACTGTTGCATAATCATTCTAGTAAATAATTTTTTTTGGTCTACGATTCACCTGTTCTGCAAAACCAGACATTCTGAGTTATTAATCTATTAGGAACAAATTTCCCTATGGATTCGCCAGTTTGTTGATGCTTGAAAGCACGACAATGAATACTATGCTCACAAATGATTGCCAAGCTTTATTATTTAACTATATTAATAATATACTAGTAGGTGGGACCCCCTTGTTTAACTTATGGAATTATGATGGATAAGCATCGCTTATATTTTGTTGCCTATGTATTGGTTGTGACACATATTTCTACATCTCATTTGCTTCAAATAATGGTTTAAATGTTATGGTAATATGTGATGGTTGGGTGATTAAAACAAGGAACAACATGGTTTTGATTATCTCTCATGGAATATGATTATGTTGCCTTTTTGGATGAAAGAATTACACTCCAGTTTTAATGTTGATATTGTATATTTTCCATAGGAAATATTGGGTGATCTCAACCCTTGCTACTATTTTTATGCAAATTGGTTGAATTGCAATTGGGTTGTGTTCCTAGCAAGTTGTCATATGAGAAAAATTGATAGTGGCAAGGGGTGGCGCACTTTGGACTATCACGCGCTTTGCAAAGTGTAATATGGAAAGTTTGGATATTCGGTTGTATTAATGGTTTTGAATGTAGTGTTATGGTGAGATAACTAGTAGTCTTGGCTCGTACTAAGACATGAATGAGGATCTGAAGGAAGAAGCAACCTGCAGTAAATGCACGTCACTCAAACTCCCCTCAAGCCCGCCACCCTAGTCATTCTTGCATTTTTCTCTGTTAGATGTTGTTGCTCCACCTTGCCCGGTCGTGGAGGAAGTATAAAACCTTGGTTTTTATCCTCGCACAATATTTTACAGGTATGGGGTTTTCTTACTTTTCCATCCATAAGAATTTATCTACCTTTAAATCAAATATTGGCTATGGTTCCTCATGGTCTGTGTGATTCTCAAGTTGTTATGATGTTTTTGGACTTTGTATTTATGGTTGCATCCTTGGTTTCCTGTGGTGGTTGTTCTGATATTGTTGGAATTTTAAAGTTAGTCATGGTGTCCTTGTTGTGTGTAATTGTTCGTAGGGAATTGTTGAGAAAAAATTGTGCTTGAGCCTTCTTTGCCTACGGTTCTGTATTTGGGTTTGGCCTCTTCATTGAAATGGGTTATCTCAGTCAGCCTAACCTCTAGGATTTGTGAATACCCCGCTTATAGATTGATTTTGTTGGTCTATGTGGTTAGTATACATGTGCCATATTTCGACCATGTGGATGATTAAGTGAAATATGACTAAAACCTCTCATGCCTTTTCCTCACAAAACCCTCAGTTGTTGGCATGCTAACTTATGACCTCATTGTCACTGTTGCATGGTGAACTTTATACAGATATGAGAACATTTCTACTCAGATTTTGATGGGACCACTATTCATGTTTTTTGGTTGGGCATGGGTTTTTTTGGGTCACTCATTATGTTGTGTTGAAGGAAATGTTGGTTTCACTTGTTCTTTGAAGTTACAGTCTGTTATTTGAAGCTCATGTAGTCGATAGCAATGTTGTCAAATATTGTTTCTGTGATCGATTATAATAGGGCACCTATGGAATGAGTTGTCTATGCTATTCAACTGCCAAACCCTTTGTTTAGGTTGCCTCAATGTCTCTACCCTTACTGTCACTGACATTTCTCGAACCCTACACATTACAGTAAAAATGTTTCTTACTCCAGTTTGAGTTGATGAGAGCATTTTTCTTGCTCAGTTACTTGGGCATGAGTTTAGTTGGTTCCTTGCTTGGAAATTGTGGAAAAGAAATATGTACTCACCTATTCATTTGAAATTACAGTCTGTTGAAGCTTGTGTTCCAAATAATAAATGTTACTTTTCTTGGTTCAATCATTAGGTTGATTGTTGTTAAAAAAAGGGGGGCACTTGTGCTCGAAATGTCTGAGGCTCGAATAGAGTAATAATGCCTAGAATAAAATTAGAAGAAGTTGCATTGAACAGTGGTTAAATTAATGATGGATATGATTTTTTGGGGGGGCATTGTGCGTGACCTTGTTGGATTTAAAGGATTATTACTGGAGTTGATGTTATGAATCGTGGCTCAAGGACTATTGTTGTATTCTTGTAGCGATTATGATGGTGTTCGTCATTTCTGTTATATAATTATTATATGGTTAAAATGATTATTGTTGTTAAAAAATTATGGGCATATCAAATACTTTATTGTGTAAAATAATTTGGAGGCCAGTAAGCAATTTTGTTACATAAGGCATCAGTTTGGATTATTGTTTTGGAAACAGAATATTGTTTAAACTTCAAAGTTCTAGGCAGAGATAATTTTTATTGCATCAGAGGTAACATGTTTGATTTCTTTTCACTTGAACAATATCCATAAAGTTCCCCTATCATTCTACCATTTTTTTGCTAATTATGCCCCCTCCCAGATCCTGTTTTCACTTATTGCATCCATGTTCTGTGATATAAATTTTAAAAGAAAAGGTCAGTGTGTAAGAAAAAGAAAGATAGCATAGCAAGGGTTGATGACTGATATCCTTGATATTTTTATACATAGTTAATTGTTTGGTTAATTGTTAAACATTATTTGTATATTGATCCCCTTTCATTCTACCATTTTTCACTAATTACACTCCCTCCATATTTCCCATGAACCCTATCATTCCATGTCCACATGGCAATTAATGAATGATGTGTTATGGATGGATTTGCATGTATCTCGTGTCAATTTTAGATCCAAATTTTGATTCATGTAAGAAGAGTTTCATGTATGGTTTATTAAGAGCTTCATTACTGACAAATTGTTGCTACAGGATGAGATTTTTCAATAGAGGAAGCAATGGTAAAAATAAGAGAGGTAGGGGAAATTGGAATCGCGACCATAGGAGGCCTAGATTTTCTATCAATTTTGACGTTGACTTGCAAGAATTGAACTAGTTGTTCCAAGAGGGTTATTTAATTGGGTTGGCCATGGGATAATGCACCCTCAACCAAAAAGACCCCCTTTCCATCCTCCTTAGAATATCCTCGACATTCTCATTCCTCCACATGTGTTTTTGCATCCCGAAGTCCCCGCAAATGATGGTTGGCAAGAGATCGTCAACTATCCTATCTCTCACCATCGTGGTTGGCCCACTCTGTCATTGCCTTTACCACCACTTGTTAATCCCAATGTCCAAATTTCCCGTGTTGTTTCGCCAGTTCATTCTTCACACGCCAATAAGAGATTGAAAATTGATATTCCCCAACCTTTGCAAGACAAGGGAAAAGTAGTTTCCTCCCCTTCTTCTCCCTCCACTGATTCCTCGAAATTTGTGTCTTCTCGCCTTCATTTAAAAGATGACTTCTCCCATGTGATCAGCGAGATACAACCCCAAGGGTCCAATCAACCACGGGCTACTTTAGAAAATTCTAAGGGAAACAGTAGGGAAAAGAGGGAAAATGCTTCACAAAGTGGAAAATATGGTTTTTAAATTATGTCTTATATGATTTCAGTTGATGAGGGAAGTGCTTAATGGTTTTCATCATTTTTGGACAGCAAGCCCTGTTTTTTATATTTTGTGGATAATGTGGATATATATATATTCTTTTTGGATATGATATAAATTATTTCTGATATTTAAATATCCAGTTTAAAATATATTCAAGGGAGTTACAAGGGTGGCATGTGGTCAAAATGATTTTTTTGTGTGTGTTATATTTCATGATTTAAAAGGAATAAATGACAAGAGTCACAAGGGGTCCCACCTACCTAGTTATTATTAATTAATACCCTTAACTATATTATTAGTATTTATTTCCCCTAAACTAATTATTTAAGTTAAACCAACTTAGCTAAAGAAGGCAGTTGAACTACTTCAACTTATTGGGAAAGGATAAAATATCAATGAGAAGAAAAGACAAAGGGTAATAAAAGGAGAAAACAAGACTAAGGTTTGTTCTTCAGTTACATGAGATAGTTTCAGTTTTCATTCATTTATGAGTTTATTCAAAGCCTAATTCTCTTCTTGACATCGGGGTCTTATTGTAGACAGCAAGGTTCAAGAATGCACCACACTTTTCATACGCTTGTTTTAGAGGTGTTGATTCATCCTTGATAGTCTGTGTATTCTTGTTTGTTTGTGAATTAAGTTTCATGGCTGATAAATGATATCTTGCAGAGTCAAAATGGCAGCAGTGTGGGGCAAGATGATCCAGATTATTAATTTCAGTTTTACTTTACTGTTGGAGTCTTTTTGTATGGTGTTCATCGGGGATCTCTAAATCAGACTTTGATCCATGCCCTCACAGGGGTTTTGTAAGGAGAAAAACACTTGTGGTATCTCAGAATGATATAAAATCATATTGTTATTATGTCTCATATATGTGTATTCATGACTTGGTTACTTTTCACTTTTGATCTCCATGTTTACTTTATCGCAAAGTATGTGTACATTCCAGTAGATTTTATAAATTTTATTTTATATTGCAACATATTTAAATTATAAATTAGTCTCAGTTCTTGTAATTAATACTTGTGGATTGAGAGAATATTTTGAGGCTATAAACCCCGGGTGACATTCCCAACTATATTTTCCTATCCAAGAAAGATCTGTAAATGATTGATTAAGGTAATTCATATCTTTTCCTCAAAAATTCATTCATCATTTATCCCTTCACATGCCAAAAGCCTTGTAGCATAAGTGGAATGGTTGGGTGCTAAATTTTATTTAATATTGTTGTCATTGTTCTTGAATAAACCCTGACCCTGAGGAGTTAACTAGATTCAAAATTGATTTTTCTCTCGAGTGCATTTCTTGTACTGACATGATGGATAGGTGCTAATCTCATGGCCCCTTTTTCCATAGGACCAAACGGTGTGACTAACAGCTTAGAACAAACAAGGCACAAAGGCTTGTTATGTAACCTAGTTCGAAGGCACTTTTTTTGTTTATCAATTGACCATACCCTATAACCAGGTGTTATCCTATATTTTAACTTATCACATATTCATATTTTCCATATGATCTTGACCTGTGACCAAGAGAAAATACATACAAGGCTTAACTTTGGTGTTTAATTAAATCAACAGTTCCAGATTTAATCAATCGTTGAGTGGATGGTCCAGGCTTATCTAGGCGCCAATCAAGTCTACGATGCAGATTTAATCAACCTTTGAGTGGATGGCCCACATGAATTTATCATTTGAAAAATGGACTCGAGTTATTCCCAAGCCAAAATGCAATATAATTTAACGTTGACACATGGATAGTTAAATTTAACATAATTTGATTTTCACGTCCACCCTCTTCCATTAACTTTCGTGTGTGTTCAAAAAGGAAAATGATTCAGGTCATCTGGTTATGTTCCCATTCTAATCATCGTCATCCATTTTGACCATCACTATAGTCTCTACCAAATGATTTCATTTGTATGCAGCATTCGCTAAGTGTCACCCTCAACTCTGCTAGGGTAGTCTCGACGTTGTTGGAATCATAGGTTGAGATAGAAAATTTTAGTTCTCTATAATTTTTATGTTCTTGTGTTGAGGATTGGATTTTCAATGAAGACACAGACTTAATGGAGTAGATACTAAAAACAGTTTGAGATATGGCATGGAGGGAAGATGTTATTATTGTCAAAGATCGAAGTTTACTAGTGGTTATTGTTACAATAGCACTAACACAATGATCTGAGGAAACAAGTTGTGCCAATGTTCTATTCATTGTTTCAATAGATGGTCAAGACATAGGCATAAAACCAGACAGAGTTCCATTGTAAAAAAATTCGTGATATCTTCAAGGATGAACGACATACTTTTGTTGGGACATAGTGGCACTTTTAATAAACTTTGTCTTATTAATTCCTCCATATGTGACCTGTATGGATCCATATTGGATTAGCCATTTATAATGATGACCATATTGACTCTCTTTGACATAAATGCCAACTCCATAACACCATGTCCAACATTGACCACATTAACCCTCTTTGACATCAATGTCAACACCATAACACCATGTCCAACATTCTCCCCCTTTGGCATTTATGGAAAAATAGTAAAAACCCATTTTTAATCTTAATTGGGTATTGATTGTTTATTCTCCCCCTTTGACAACAATGGTAGAAAGGAAATTTATTTGCTCCCCCTAAGGTTATGCTCCCCATGTCCATGTATTATTTTTTTTATGAATCTTGCGCAATTTAATTTGATATGGAGATTACCCCCAATTTTTGTCTAAGGTTTTCAAAAGTGCTTATGGGTAGAGGTTTTGTGAATATATCGACAATTTGTTTTGTAGTATCCACATATTCCACTTTAACAATTTTTAGAGAAACATGTTCCCTTAAAAAATGAAATTTAATTGGGATATGCTTTGTTTTTTAGTGCATGACAGGATTTTTGGAAAGTTTTATAGCACTGGTTATTGTCACAGTTAAGAAGAATTAGATGATCATACTTTACTTGTAATACTTCTAGAGTTTGTTTCATCCAAATTACCTGAGTGCAGTGGGATGGAGAAGCAATATATTCATCTTCTGATGTAGATAGTGATATGGAGGGTTGATTTTTACTTATCCATGACACAAGACATTTTCCTAGGAAGAATGCTCCTCCACTAGTGCTCTTTCTATCATCAATACTTCCTGCCCAATATGCATCAGTATATGTTTTTAATGTGAAGTCTTATACTTTTGGATACCATAATCCAAAATCCAAGATGCCTTTGAGATATCTAAAAATCCTTTTAACTGCCTTCATATGTGTCTCTTTAGGTGCAGATTGAAATCTGGCCACTAATCCTACAGCTTGCATGATATCTAATCGTGTTGTTGTTGCATATAATAGGCTATCAATCATTGATATGTACATGGTTTGGTCCACTTTAGTGATTCATCATCTTTTCTTAGTTTGCATCCTGTAGTCATAGGAGTGATCATAGGTGTAATATTCCATTTTAAATTTTCTCAACATTTCTTTAATGTGATTGGTCTGAGATATGAATATGCCTTTGTCTGATTGTGAGACTTGTAATCCCAAGAAAAATGTCGTTCGCCAATCATCGACATTTTGAATTATTTTTGCATTTTTGTAGCAAATTGTTTGCTTAGAGGGTTCAAATTTCTTCCGAAGATGATATCATCCACATATACTACAACAACAATCATATTCTGATTTTCAATTTTAGTGTAAATATTGTTCTCGATAGCTCCTCTTTTGTATCCTTGTTGTTGTAGATGATTATCAAGTCTTGAAAACCATGCTTTGGGAGCTTGTTTGAGACCATACAAAGCTTTGTTTAATTTACAAACATAGTCTTGATTCTTTGATAACATAAATCCTTCAGGTTGTTCTATATAAACTTCTTCCTCTAAATTTTCATTTAAGAATGTTGATTTGACATCCATTTGATATATTTTAAAGTTTTTAAAACATGCAAATACCAAAAACATTTTGATAGCTTCTAATCTGGCTACTAGGGAAAATGCTTCTTCAAAGTCAATATGTTCTACTTGAGCATGTCCTTTGCACACCAATCTTGATTTATTCCTTATAGCTTGACCATCTTCATTAGATTTATTTTTAAAAATCCACTTGGTCCCTACCACATTTTTGTCTTTTGGTCTTGGGAGAAGTTCCCAGGTCTGATTTGTCTCTATTTGATCAAGCTCTTCATTCATGGCTTTGATCCATTCTTCATCTTTGTTGGCCTCTACAAATGTTTTGATTTCTATTAGGGAGAGAAATGCTTGTTCTGATTCATATGTTAGTTTTCTTCTTGTTTCAACTCCAACACTTGTTTCCAAGGATTTGACTTTCGCGATGATTACTTTGTACTCTCCTTGATGGTGTTTTTGTATCTTGTCTTGGGGATTCTTCCTCTTTTTTTTCTTCTTCACTTTGTGATTCTGCTTCTTTTGTTTCTTTAGTTTCTTCATCATCATCCTCATTTCTTCTTCTTTCATCAAATTGTGAATTATCTTGAGATTTGATTCTTCTTGATTTTAGATCATCCACTTTTACATTTGCACTTTCCACAATTTTGTGCAGCCTTGGGTTATAGCATCTGCAAGCCTTTTTGTTGGATGAGTAACAAGAAATATGCCTTCATCTGATCTGGAATCAAATTTTCCTAGATTATCATCATCTCTCTTAATATAACATTTGCTCCCAAAGACTTTGAAGTGTTTGACTAATGTTGGTCTACCAAACCACAACTCATATGGTGTTTTGTCATGATTAACTCAAAGTTGTGATATATTAAGTATGTATACAGTTGTATACATTGCTTCTCTCCAATATATATCTGGGAGTTTGGCTTCATTTAACATAGTTCTAGTTCTAGTTGGAGTTAAAGTGTCTTTTAATTCCATGAGTTTCAAAAATATTTTTGAACTCATTTGAGGTAAATTACCCTCCATTATCTTATCTTAGACACTTGATTTTGAGATCAGACTCATTTTCAACATGTTCTTTGAAGATTTTAAAATTTTCAAATGCTTCTGATTTTTCTTTGAGAAAAGATACCCAAGTCATTCTTGTATAGTCATCAATGAATAAAATGAAGTAATTTTCACCTTGTATGATTTTAGTTATGGTTGGTCCACAGAGGTCAATATGAACAATTTATAATGGTTTTGATGTAGAATATTCTTTTGTCTTGAATCTTACTTTTGTATGCTTTCCATGTTGGTAGTACTTACAAACAAAGTTTGAAGGTTTTATAATCTTTGACATATCTTTCATAGATTCCTTTTTACTAACTTTTATCAAATTATCAAAGCCTGTGTGTCTCGTTATTCTATGCCATATCCAACTTTCATCTACTTGACCCATGAAGCATTTTTCTTCTTCTTCTATGTTTAAGATATATACATCGCTTGGTGTCCTTGGTGCAATAGCCACTAATTTGCCTGAGCCTTCTTTTCTAATTTCACATTTTTGAGAGTCAAATATGAGTATGTGTCCTTGATCACATGTTTGGCCTACACTGAGGAGATTAGGCTTCAAAATTTCAACTAATAGCACATTTTTTTCTTTAGCTTTGTTATTTCCCAGACTGATTGTACCCTTTCCAAGTATCTTGGCAGAGACATCATCTCCAAATGTAACCCTTCCTTTTTCTTTCCTTTTCAGACTAAGGAATTTGTTTTGATCTCTTGTCATATGTTTTGAACATCCACTGTCAACATACAAATTGCTTCTTTTATTTTTATCATATAAGGCTACCTTACATTCCATTTATTTCTCTGTTTGTTTTTCTTGCCATGTCTTATGATTTTCTTCTTAAATGTTGGAAGTCTTCATGGGATGCTTTGGTAGTCTACAATCACTAGCTTTGTGACCATAATTCTTGCATTTGTAGCATTCAACATTGTAATCTTGTAATGGAGAGAATGAATTATATTTTCTAATGCCTTGATTATTATTATTCTTGTTGTTATTAAAACCATATTTTTGAACACTTTTATGATTGTTCTTTCCATAAGCTCTATAATGTAATGCTTTATGCCCAAAAATTTTGCAAGAGAAGCAATAGCCAAGAAAGAGATGTTGATACCTTTTTGGGGAATTTCTTCTTGTAGTTGTATTCCTTTTATATTCATTTTATTTTGAATGGGGAGAAGATGTATGTTGATTAGAATAAATCTTTATTTTGCTTTCTTCCTTTTTGAAAGAGCTCTGAAGGGAAGCTGCATAACTTTTTAAATTTTTATCAGTTTCCTGAGATGTATAGTTAGATCATTTTTTAAATTTATTTTGATCAATATAACTCGGTCATGTATTATTGCTTGATGATATTTGATTGTTGAGAATATCATCCAATATTTTTGAACTATTTTCAAATATTGATTGGTTATTTCATTTCTCAATTTTCCTTTTCAGAAGAACAAATTCAGCCTCAATATTTGCACGATCTCGTTGCTTTTCATTGAGTTGTTTATTTATGACTTCTTCAATTCTTTTAGTTTCTTGGAGTTGAATCGTCAAATCATTAATGATTTGTTCTAATTCCTTGATGAATTTTGAATCTTCCTTTTCTCTTGATTTTTGTTCTTCTTTATATTTTAATAGTTGTTCTCTTAATGATTTGTTCTTCCTTTTATATTTTCTTAGTTCTTCGAGAGCACTAATAAGTTATTCTTCAAGGTCTACTTCTGCTTCAACTTCAGAATTTCCTTCATTTCTAGTATTATCCTCAGTAGTACTAGTTTGATTTTCTATGCCGATAAATAGAAGCTCTGAACCTTTGTCTCGTCATCTTCACTCATGTTAGAAGAACTATTGTCTTCTTTGGAGTAGAAGTTTTTCTTTTTATTGTAGAATTTTTTCTTGTTTCCAGTTTTTCTCTTTTTAAGTTCTTTATTGTTATAATTTTATTCATCATCACTATCCTCCTTCTTGGGATAGGGACATTTGGAGGCAAAATGCCCAACTTTGCCACAGTTGCAACATTTGAGGGGTAACTTCCCTATGTATTTCTTAGATCCTTTCTTGAGTTTCCTTATAAAGTTAGCCTCTTCTTCATCTGATATATCTGAGTGATTTTCATTGTGTACATACTAATGGTGTTTTGTTGCATTTGAGGATTTGAAGGTTGTTTCCCTTTTTGATGGCCTTTCTTTCCCTATTCTTATTTCATCGATTATGAGAATCCCATGAAGTTCATCCATTGTAAGTTCGTCAAGGTTTTCTCAATCTTCCAAGGTATATACCTTGGCATCATATCTCATTGGTAATGATCTCAACACTTTTTGAATAATAATTTTTTCTTCAAGATATTCTCCTAGAGCTCTGATTGAATTGACAATTTCATCCACTCTTTGAAGATATTCTGCAATGTTTTCTTCCTCTTTCGCCTTCAAACCTTCAAACTTCCCTCTGTATGTTTGAAGTTTTTCTTACTTGACTTTGGCATCTACTTTATAGATGATTTGAATTTTGTCCAAATTTATTTTGTTGATTTACAATGCATCACTTTTACAAGTATAGAGTTTGCCAATCCACCCAGAATTACATTCACAACCCTTGAATTATCATTACAGAGTTTCTTTGCAGCAATGTATGAAGGTGAAATAGGTGGTGATTTGTACCCATTTACCATAGATAACCAAACATTACATATAATATCCATTATATAACTTCTCATCCTTATACTCCAAAATGCATAATCATCTCCTTTGAATAATGGTGCTTTGTTAGAGGACATTCCTTCTTGTTGATCCATTGTGATTTCTTAGAATCTGCCTTCCAATGGTTAGACTGTGGTGAAGGAACCTTGCTCTGATAACAATTGTTGAAATGTTGTTCAATACTGAGAGGGGGGGTGAATCAATATTGCTTCTTTTTTCACAATTTTAATCAACATTTAATTATTAAAATTATTAACCATAACAATTTATCAACAAGAATGTACAGTATACAGAATTTTAAATGTAACAATCATAAAAATTGTATTTCATTTACAAGATAAAACTTGTAGGAGACACTTATCTCCTTTATTTTTGAGCACCTACTCAAGAATACACTAATCCCCTGTTTTCAAGCACCAACTTGAGGAAGTTGCAACCTCCTGTTGTTCAAGCTTCAACCTATAGAGGACTCCAATCCTCCCTTGCTCCTCCCTTACACCCTTACTTCATGTGTATGATTCAGGTTTCAATTCTTCCTTGGAATTTTCCTTTATTTTGATCTTATGATTTAGATCACAGAGACACCCTCCTTTCACCATGTTTTTGTGTTTATATAGTCTTCTGACAAGTATATGAAACTGAAACATTGTGTGTATTTTTATGAAATAATGTACCTCTTCATTTAATTTAACAATAATGCTGACATGTATGTTGTCATTAAAAGTTTGGATTTGATTCAAAAGACTTCAAATCCCTTGTAATTTGTTCAACAATTATCCCTTCATGTGCCAAAATCCTTGTAGCATTAATGGAATGGTTGGGTGATAAATTTTGTTTACTACTATTGTAATTGTTCTTGAATAAACCCTGACCCTGAGGAGTTAACTAGATTCAAAATTGATTTTACTCTTGAGTGCATTTCATGTAATGACATGGTGGATGGGTGCTAATCTCGTGGCCCCTTTTTTCCATAGGACCAAATTCTATAACTAACAGCTTAGAAAAAACAAGGTGCAAAGGCATGTTATGTAACCTAGCCTGAAGGCACTTCTTTTATTTATTAAGTGACCATACCCTATAACTGGGTGCTATCCAACATTTTAACTTATCACATCTTGTATTTTCCATATGACCTCAACCAGTGACCGAGAGAAAATACAAACAAGGCTTAACTTTGGCATTTAATTAAATCAACGGTTTCATATTTAATTAATTGTTGAGTGGACGGTCCAAGCTTATCTAGGCGCCAATCAAATCAACAGTGCGGATTTAATCAACCATTGAATGGATGGTCCACATGAATTTTGCATTTGAAAAATGGACTCGAGTTATTCCCAAGACAAAATGTGATATAATTTAATGATGACAAGTGGATAATTAAATTTAACATAATATGATTTTCGCGTCAGCCCTCTTCCGTTAACTTTCGTGCGTGTTCAAACGTGAAAATGATTTGGGTCGTCCAATCGTGATCACATTCTAATCATTGTCGTTCATTTTGACCATCACTATAGACTCTACCAAATGATTTCGTTTGTATGTAGCATTCACTAAGTGTCACCCTCAACTATGTTAAGTTAGTCTCGACGTTGTTGGAATCATAGGTTGAGATAGAAAATTTGAGTTTTCTGTAATGTTTATGTTCATGTGTTGACGATTAGCTTTTCATTGAAGACACAAAATTAATGGAGTAGACACTAAAAACAGATTGAGATATGGCATGTAGGGAAGATGTTAATCTTGTCACAGATCGAAATTTTTCGGTGGTTGTTGTTACAATAGAACTAACACAACGATCTGAGGAAACAATGTGTTCCAATGTTGTATTCGTTGTTTCAATAGATGGTAAAGACATAGGCATAAAACTAGATAGAGTTCCATCATAAAAAAATTCATGATATCTTCAAGGATGAAAAACATACTTTTGTTGGGACATAGTGCCACTTTTAATAAACCATGTCTTATTAATTCCTCCATCTGTGACCTGTATAGATCCATATTGGATTAGCCATTTATAATGATGACCATATTGACTCTCTTTGACATAAATGTCAATTCCATAACACCATGTCCAACATTTACCATATTAACCCTCTTCGACATCAAATTCAACACCATAACACCATGCCCAACATAACATACTTGTGTTGTTCGATACGTTTTAGTTTCCTCATAGAAGGATCCAGGAGATTCCATCCAATCTAGTGACAGTGTGGAGCACACTATCATATCTAATGGAGGGTGAGTATTCCCATAACTAGGCAGCAAATTTGGCTGCCACCTATGATCACGTTGTGTATTTGGCGTCACTTTGGAGTCGTTATCTAAATTCATTTTTGAAAACGTGAATGTTGAGTGTGAATGCAAGAAGATGAGGAAATATCGGTTCATGTGGTTCTTTAGATTGGCATTCAAAATTCCGTGTGTTCTTGCATTGTGAGCGAGTGATGTTGAATGACCCTTCCATCAATCAATCAACGTTGAATATGGCTAAAAAATTACTAATTCAATTTGATTAAATTGTAAATGTGTCTCACATCATTCTTTAGCAACTTTGTAGATTGTATGTGTTGCACATACTTTCAGAAGGACAAGAAGCTAATAGGAATAGGTGTGTCATTATTGTCGAGGTTGTCATTTGGAAACATAAATCTGTGTGTTCCTTGATGCGTTGAGACTGAATTGAATGGGTTTTGGAGGACTCCAATAGTTTTTGTCTATGTTGGTGTCAAGTTAATCTTGGGCATTCCAATAAATCTTGAATACATGGAGACACAAGGGGTGATTGTTGCAGCATATAATATTGAAGAGTTTCAAGTATTTTTTTTATCCGAAGAAGTTGGCAAGTGAGACATGGGATGGGATTAATTCCAAGATGTAATAATGTTCCTAGGAGGAGGGAATGTAGAGGTGAGGTCAAACCTAGCTCTATAGTTCAAGATACTTTTGAAACCTTAATAACATCTTCGCAGAGTGAATTGAAGCAAAGAGTTTATCCTTCCCCTTGAATTAACATTAGCTCATCGACTTACATTGAGAAACCAATCTAGATTTCCATACTAGTAGTTGGATCAAGGCACAAGAATCGATATGGATCACCCTCCTAAGTCGGAGGTGCTGATTTCCATTCCCGAGAATCCAGATGGAACATACCAGGTGGTCTCGATCATCAACACAAGTTGAGCGAATCAGAGAATTGCGAACGATGGTGGCGTCAATCATCTGAGAAAAATTGGTGAAGAAACTGGTAATGTCATGACCCCTTACATTCTTGCAAGAGTAATGACTCTAGCCTTGGAAAAGTTGTGTAAAAAAAAAATCCAAACTAGATGGAGACAAGTGATGGTGTTGTACATGCGTGGAGTTTATTGACACATGAACAAAGCTACAAATGGAGATCAAAGTATCCTATTAAAAGGTATGTTGATTTGGTTTACATAAAGTGATGTTTGGAAGGTATGTTGATTTTTTACTTGATCATATATATTATGTTTTTTAATGGTTCTCAAGTTGTATTGAATGGCCAAATTGGTTGTTTATAAGAGGCCACTACAATTAGTAAAAGTCAAGGGAAGATAATTGACTCAAAGATTGTAAATGCAAAATATTGTTAAAAGTTCTCAAATCAAAATCAAAGAGTGTCAAATGAAGTTTATTGATGTAACGAGTCAAAAGTTAAGTGGAAGGATTTAATGTAAATAACTGGAAGCCAAAGCATGTCAAAGTCCAACAAAAGTTGAAGGTTCAAAGTATGTTGATGTAAGTAGTCAAAATGAATGTAAGGGAAAATTAAAGTCATGGATTATGTAGAATATTTGCATAGAGATATAAAATTTCAAGTCAAAGTATTCACTGATGTAAGGAGTTAAGTCATGTCAATGTTAGTTGCATAGTCAGGACAAGTGAAATTGAATTTGAGTCAATGCAGTCAAGTTGAGAGTCTAAGAAATTTTTATAATGAAACACTAAGGGTGCATGATCGGTGTTACCTGACACCTCAAACTTATGATGGAGTCTTAGTATGTTTTGAATCAGAGAGTATGTCATGTCAGTACATTGTGCTAATTCTAGTTGGAAGAAAACTCAAGTTGTCATAGTAGTGACATTTAGTCTGATCAAATATTGCCACAAGTTGGTGTCTGTGTTGGAACTGATCATTCCAACAATAGAAAAATTTATTCAAAATTGTTTACGTGAATCATTAAATACCATACATTATGAAGACATGAAGCATTATTCAAAAAATAGACTTGTGATTAAGTATGAGAAGAGAAAGACTTTGACAAAGATGAAGAAGGACAATCAAGCCAATGGATGATCAAGGATATGGTGTCGCTTAATAGAAGAATCAGAGTTGCAATAAGTAAAAGAAATAGATGGTGAGCCTCTACAAGTGGCATGGAAAACATGGATCTACACAAATGTGTTGTTCATCTCATGTGCAAGTTCAAGTCAATCGACATGGTAATGGTAAGAATTTGGTTTTACAATTTTGGAGTTATTTTAGGAACTCTAATAAATATCAAGTGAGAATGGAAGATGTCAAAGATACTAATGAAGTATGTGCATGATTCCAAAGGAGGAATTCTTCCTATTGTATGATTTATTATATCTTGCTGATGTTTTTGAAATTCTGCATGGGTGTTTGATGTAGTGAAAATTGAAAGAGAGTTGTGGCTAGAAGGAAGTGATACATACATGTTTGTTCCTTCTAGTTTCCCTTGATGAAAGATTGTTTGATGAATGTTTCACTATAAGTCCTCATTGGCAGGTGCAGAGCATGTAATATTGGCATGGATACATCATGGATTCAGACTATTTTTTTAGATAACTAGCAAGCAACGTGGTTGGGTACCTAGGTGTCTTAGTAGATGAAATATTTCCCATAGGATGATCAGCTATTGGATCTTCACTGTCAGGTTGGTGTTAGGCCCTAGAGTACAACAGGCTCCCACTCAATATGAGGTATCAATGGTACATTTGGTTTCCATCTGGTATGTGTTAAAGATAATAGTTCTACAAGTAAGTGAAGAACTATGGACACTTGTTTGATGTGTCCGATCTCATTTAGGGATGTCTTGGTTGAGAGCCAGAAGACTCAAGTCATGATGGGTCAAATCTTGTAGGTTTGGTCTCAATGAAGAGTAGATGAATTCATCTTAACTGTGAAAGTGCATCTTTGTGGTCAGGCATATATGTTGAACTGGCCATTCTATCCTACTTGAGCATGGGTATTTCCCTGAAGGGGAAGGTTGTACAACCATATATGGAGTCATGAACACCCAGATTTGGATGTGCACTCTATGTGATGTTAGGATATTGAACAAGGAATGAGAAGGATTGTTGGCACAGGGGCAGACCCATGGTTCAATGCTACAAAATTGCACTAACAAAGACCTAACTACTGGCCCTTTCAGCAACCCCTGCAAAGCAAATGAAGTCTCACCCAAGGTAGAGGCAGGGGTGTAGGTTGCAAGACTCGGGTGTCTGCAACCTTAGCTGGGAAACAGATATGTGATTGTACTACTTAATAAATAACTTAGCACTGTTAGTTCCTCAATATGAAATCAATACCCACTTCGTTGATAAAACAGAGCTTCACAGCATTCACACTAATCTAATGTATTTAAGCACTTAGCATAGGTAAATAGATCATATCGAGCAGATCAAGAACTAAGCATGGCTATATTGATCAGATCTAACATTCTCACATATAATAAGCACAAAGCGTAAGTAGATCTATCTAAATACATCAAAGAACTTAGAAAATAACATCTGAACACATCAAGACAAAGCACAAAGCAGCATAACACAGTGTTTACGTGGTTCACCCCCACCCTGGGGCTACTTCCACAGACTCTTCTTCTTTATTGTCTTTAGTCAATCGGTTACAAGCACAGAGCCTCAAACCCTTACTCTACATAAGACATAAGATCTGTGCAGCTCACTAGATCCTTCTTCCTTGTGTTATAGCATTAATCCTTCCACCATCCACTACAAGGACCTGTACTTAGCTCTACAAGTCTCTTATAGTCATGCACAAAGCACTTACAGACTCTACCTGCACTTAGCATACATTCACATCACATAGATGCACCACTACTACTATCTAGCCTAAGCATCTATTTATATATACAAAATAGGCCTAAACATGGGTAAACCCATGGGCCGATGTCCCATTCCCGTTACATATTCCCACATCCCAAAAAGGGGACGAGATCTCGTGATCTCTGATTCATCTTGCCCTCCTCCTTCAACAGGCTATCGAAGTCCCAAAATAGGTCAACATGACCAAGAATCTTCCAAAACTTGGTCAAGGGCCAACATGCCCCCAAAACTCACTTGTGACATGTCCCAAGTCACTCTGGTCTAACTAGTTCTGCCTCAAATGCCTCAAGCTTGGCTCGAGCTACTTCAACATGCTGCTTTTCTATACCTTCTTGCTCGGAAAACTTCCGGATCACTACGTCATTCACTGGCCCTTCTAGGCACTGTTCTGTTGTAGTGACAACATGTTCTAGCTCTGCTCCTCGGCTTTCAACCTCTGTGAACAATTGGCATGCCTTATCTTGAATAGGTTGGATCTGTTAAGTTACTTCCATAACTTTGCTCTGGATCGTATGGATCTGTTGTTGGGCGGTGCATTGCTCTTTAAATCTCTTCATTCTATCTACAACTGACAGGGCCTTCAGCTGCACCTGTAGTGTGTCTATATGTTGCTTCACTTTCTGGAGTTGCGACTCTAGTGCCTATAACTCTGGGTTCTCAGCGAGCTTCTCATATGTTTGGGAACTGTGATTACTCAGCTGCTTGCAGTCCCCGGCAAGAGACTTCAATCTCTCAACTGCACTCCGAGAAGTTCCTTCCTTTTGATCTCTTACATCTTACGGGGTCTTGGGCACTGCGCATAGCTCCAAATCTGCTATGCCTTGTTCTAGTTTTTGAATCACTTCTTCAAGTTGTACCACCTACTATGGAACTCTCTCTTCGGCATTTACTTCTATAATTGTCACAGAGTGAAGTGCTCTGTTGACCCTTTCCTTTAATTCGAGTTGCTCCGCGAGAAACTGTTCCTTGCTTTACTGCAGTTGTGCTCTTTCTTCATCCCACTTCGCTTAGAGAGCAATATTTTCTCATTCTATAGTACTGTGTTTCTCTAAAAGGTCTCCCTGTACTTGTGCTAAAGCCTGGGTGGCTTGCGTTGTTTCCTCTTGTGCTCGTCTAAGGCGAGATTCAACTGTATCATCAATTCGGTGGAGTTGAGATGACTCATCTCCCAGTTCTAGTGTTTCCAATGGCAGAGTCATAGTGGAAACTGTGTGGCTGGACTATAGTGCCTATTGCACCCCTTGAAGTTCAACCTTAATTCGATTGTATATCTCCTCCTGTTGAGCCTCTTTCTTCTTTGTTATCTCCAACAAGGCATCGTTCAGGGCTACTACAATGAAATCGAAGTCATCTGAGGTGATGATAGTCTGCATTTTGGTCATAGAGGCTTTCGATTTCTTCCGAGAGGAAGGCTTTAGGGGGGAAACCTTCCTTTTCTTCGAGGGATCCTCCTCGTCTCTAGGTAGTGTAACCTCTCCTTTATTTTTTTCAACTTCTGCACCATCTATCTGATTCAGGTGGATATCGGTGGCTACCCACCTTTTCCAACTGGCTCAAAACCATTTTCTGGCAATTTTGGCAATTTACTATTTTTAGCAGGTTTTAACTTCTGGGGCCATTTTGAGCGCCCAAACGAAGGATTTTTTAGATAGAGGTTATAAATGGTATCCAAAGGTATGATTGAACCTCAAAAATGAATCTCCTCTATGATACCTTTCCAACGAGCTATCATACGCCTAAAACGGAGATCGTATGCAAAAGTTACGACCCCGGGAAGTTGATGTACTAACTTACCCAAACGGGGCCCACATGACTTTTGGCACTTCATCTCCTAGGGTGAGGTTTTTGGATGTTGAGGGTTTTTGGAATTTCTATTTATTGTAAAAATGCCTTCAAATCCTCATTGTAATCATCTTCTTGCGAATGAGCACAGTCATCACATCACTTCTCAGAGATAAGACGCCATCATTCCAGCAAGCTTGTTTCCACTGCATTTTACAGTTTCAGCTTATTTCATTATTGAATGGAAAACCAATTTTATTGTATCTCTTTTATTTTGTGTTAATAATATGTATCCATTTCGTTCTGCTCATAAAATCTAGATTAGTGGTATCAGAGCAGGTTGTTCTTGATCGTTTTTTCAGTGCATGTCCCCGACAAGGTCTGAGTATAGCAAGTTGGGTCTCGAGCTTGTCTCTCTTGAAGACAATCTCTCTCGCACACCCAAGAAACCCTCAATGGCATAATAAAAGAAAAATTACGGAGCAGACGATCCTATTAGTTTGTTTCTTGAGCAAGCTCTCACGTGACAAAGGGATGAAATGATGGAAAAAATTTCCCACATCCTTCAACGCCTGTCGATAGCAACAAGCGCATCTTCATAAAGTGGCCACTTTGGAAGCACCTCACCTTTCAAGGTACAAGTTGATTTTGATATTCCTGTATTTGAAGGATAGATAGATGCAGAAGCCCTAGAAAAATGATTAACTCTACTAGAAGGTTATTTCTTTGTTCAGAATTTTTTCGACAAAGAAAAGATCACCTTCGCACTCCTTAAAGCTCTCCCTCATGTCAAACATTGGTGGGAAACTTATTGGGAGAAAATTTCCATAGAGGATTCTAGAATATATGGGGTCAAGCCCACTTGGGATTTTTTTGTGGATGCAGTAAAGGAACAGTATTATCTTGTTGCCAACTATGAGGACCAGTACATGAGATGGACCACACTGTGGCAAGAGAGGGGCCAAGCAGTTCTGGAGTTCACCAATACCTTCCATACCTTCTGCACCAAGTTGGGTATCAAAGACTCTGAATGATATTTGGTTCTAAAATACCATGGGTCTCTACACAGATACATCCAAACTAAAATGGATTTTCTGGATATCTCTTCACTAAGTGTTGCTTATCGATATGTTGTTAAAATCGAGAAGAAATTTAAGCACCAGAACAAATGGGAGTCTGGGTCTGAAAATCCGCAATAACCAAAGTATGGCAAGGACAACCCTAACAGATAGTCTCCCGAAAACCATTCCAAGACACAAGAAAAGAAGGGTCATGGGAAGACAAAGAAGGACACCGGAAAATGGTTTGATTTCCACAAAATCGCCTGGCACAACATCGATGAATGTCGCTCAAAATAGTCATTGGTGGCCTAGATCAAAGACAAGGAGCCGAACCCTGATTCAGAATTTGATTCTGAAAATATTGGTAATGGATAGATCATTGATGTAGACCCCATTGTTATTGTTGTGACCGCAGCAATTCAACTAGAAGAACCAACAGATCCGAAAGAGGGGGAGCGCCTTTTTCATTCACAGATGTGGGTGAAGGGGACCCCACTACATTTTATTGTTGATAGAGGAAGCCAGAAGAACCTCATCTCAGCAGAGGTCATCAAACAGTTGGGATTGTCGACAACACCACACCCACAGCCATACAACATCGGGTGGCTTCACTAAGGATGAGATCTTTGTGTCAGCCAACAGTGTCGATTATCATATGGCATCCAACCCTTCAAGGATGAGGTATTATGTGATGTTTCCCTATTGGATGTTTGTGATGTTCTCTTGGGCCAACCATATATGTGGAAGAGCCATGTTGTTTATGAGTCTCAACCCCATAGTGTCATTGTTTCTCTGGGGGTCATCTCTACATAATACTAGAGGTAGTTCTGACTATTGTTCCACCTAAAAAGTGTTGCAAGGTAGTATCTCATACTACAAAATTTAGCTTCTTCACAATTTGTTCAGAAGGAGAACAGAAGGACACTGCAACCACTACAGCCTCGCCCCAAGAACCTTCTATCCAACAGAAGCAGGTTGACAAGGCTGTAGAAAAATGCAAAGATTCCTTCTGCACACTGTCCTCTCATGTATCTCAACTTATTGAATAGCCTCAACCTCAATAGGTTCATGACAGACTTCCACAAACTAAGCAGTGTGACGTCTCCAGCAAGACAAGCAGCTCACCAAGATGCAGATTCAACAAATGTTTTTCCCCCTCCCCCAGGAACTCAACGCAATGGATACCATTGCTTCCTAAGGAGAGAGGATTGATCTAGGTGGATATTGGTGGCCACCCAGCTTTTCCAACTGGCTCAAAACCATTTTCTGACAATTTTGAAAATTTACTATTTTTAGCAGGTTTTAACTTCCAGGGCCATTTTGAGGGCCCAAATGAAGGTTTTTTGAGATCAAGGTTCTCAATGATAGTTGAATGCATGATTGAGCCGCCAAAATGAATCTCCTCGATGATACCTTTCGAACAAGCTATCATACGCCTAAAACGGAGATAGTATGCAAAAGTTACGACCCCAGGAAGTTGATGTACTAACTTACCCAAACGGGGCCCACATGACTTTTGGTGCTTCATCTCCTAGGGTTAGGTTTTTGGATGTTGAGGGTTTTTTGCATTCCTGTTTATTGTAAAAAGGCCTTCAAAGCCTCATTGTAATCATCTTCTTGCAAATGAGCACATTCGTCACATCCCTTCTCAGAGATAAGCCACCACCATTCCAGCAAGCTTGTTTTCGCTGCATTTGACAGTTTCAGCTTATTTCATTATTGAATAGAAAACCAGTTTTATTGTATCTCTATTATTTTGTGTTAAGAATTTGTTAATAATTTGTATTCATTTTGTTCTGCTCATAAAATCCGGATCATTATCTCTCTATAATATCCTCCTTGCTCAGGTGATATGGAAGCAGTATTTGTTGAGGTACTGCTTACGTCTTAGACTTCTTCATTTTTCTTTGTCTTGTTGGGTCCAGGTGTATCATGTGTTGCTTATGGACTGTCCATGTCAGACAGCTCCACAGGATCTACTGGAATGAGGAGGTTTGTCGACCAGTCTTTAGTAATCTCTTCTATTCTGTCAGCTTGTAGTAAAAATGAAGTTGTTGCTTGTGCTCATCAGTGCGCGCTGTTATATAAATGAAATGGCGGTCCTCACTGAATTTCATTAAAGGCCGAAACCTGTGGAGAGTATTTGGTGTGATGCGAGGCTCGGACTAGATGGTTGTCTTCAGTTGGTTGTAATATGTGTGGAATACAACATTTGACTGCCATTGCTTGTTCATGTCACTGGAATACAACAGTGTACTAAAATTCGTGGCCAGAGGTTCAAAGGGATCGATGTCCAGGAAGGTCGCACCTTTCGACATCTCCCATGCGATGAAAGTGATTAGGATTAGAAGCCAGCTGAAGTGGAATTCATATCCTTGATCTTGCACTTCCCTGCAGTCCAGTTCCAACTGGTTCACGAGGTACTTCACCCAATTCATTTGTAGGCCCTTTGCGCACTTCCCTGCGAGGTCGACTACAAAACCAGTCACTTGGGTGAGTTGGTTCTTGTGAACTAACTTTCCTGCGATCAATTGACAGGCTAGGCACACTGCACCGCTCTAGATAGAGACTACCTTGTAGCCTCGTATTCCCTTCTCTACATCTCCATAAGTGTCCTTGATCCTTTGTGTGAGAGCACAGTCCATGGCTTTTCCAGGGTAGAAATCCTGTGGGTCAGGGCCTTTCATACTCATCCCTATAATCCGATTGATCAATGTTAGATACACTGTGATACGGCAACTTAACCACAAGTATCTTCCATGGTAATAGGACAGGAGAAGTTTGACACATGCATTCACTTCTTGGTGCCTTCGGAAGTGAGGAATCTTTATGACATTGAGCAGTGTGTACTGCACAAGGTTCATAGTCAATGATTGGGGAACTATTTTCAAATTCTTTCCCTTTGTTCTGGTCAGGTACTTATGTGGGGCCAGCATGTTGTAGACCTTCTCATCGCCGAGGTTGAAGTCACTAAACTTCAATGCTACAATATTTTCTTGGTCTGTGTGAACTACGTGTATCCCCTTCGGGAGGTACGTAGTGACCAAAGCGTACTCAAATTCTCTGGGCACACTGTCTCGATTGATTGCACCACTCAGAGGTGGTAGATAGGCGGGTAAAATGATCGGAGTCAACTTAGCATTCACGAGATCGTCTCTATGCTTAGTTCACTTCTCATCGGATGGTCGGGATGGTTCAGCTCGAGCAGTTGACGGAGAGGCTGGCAGTGCTCTCATGGATGATGCTTGTACACCTCTGGATAATCCTCTCTCCGACATGACTCTTTCAGTCATCAGGTCGACCAAAACTTCTTCAGCAACTTTCTCTGCAGCACTCAATTCTTCCAACATATGCACTTGGGGTTAAAAATCACAGGTTCAGGGAACAACTTAGACACAGTACTAAGATAGAGAGAAATATTGCGATGATCATTGTATAAACTTGGCTTAGTCTGTGGGCTCAAATTCTCAATTAGCAAAAGTGTTCTCGATGCGTGGCGCGGTGAGATAAATAGGGAACTTGACAATGGTTCACTTGCAACGGGTATGAGCCTCCATTAATTCTTGTTCGGTCCGTTATGGAATGGTCCAACAGTCTGATGACGAACCATAATTGCATTTATGCTCGTTTGGAACATCGATTGAATGGTTATAATGTCCCCTATGGCTATATTTCTTCGTCATGGCGAAGTGCCATGTGTCACTGTTCTGATATCCCGACGAAGCTCCAATTCTGCAATTTTTTTGTCTGAGAAGTTCCCTCTAGAACCTTCTGCAACTTTTCAATCTTAGATCTCTTCTTACTTAACTTTCTAGCCTTTTTTCCAGTGAGCTTCATCTCGGTAGTTATTTTTCCATTATGATTCTTATCTTCTTTTAACATAGTTACTTCACGATGTTGAGATTCTTCCCTAGGGTTCCTGGATAATACTCCTTCTTTGTTTGGGGTAGGTACTTCGGTCTTTTGTGGGTTTTCTAATGTTCTTGCAGCTTTGACATCTAGGTTTCTAGTGTTGCATAGCTTTGATCTGTTCTCTTGTTCTACAATCAAGTGTGCGATCCTTCTGGTCATGAAATATTTTAACTCTTGTTTCTTTTGTTCCAAAACTTCTTCTTCTTCTTTTCATCTAGCTTGATCCCTATCAATCCAAGGTTTTTCTAGTAACATGGTAAACAGGGCGTTGTCTTCAACAAATTTAATAATCTCAAAATCTTCTTCTGTCGAAGTTCCATTAGCGTTCATAGGTATGCGAGCGAGCTTTCCACATAGGTTTATCAGCTTTCCTCTGAATAGTCCTATTCCTCCTAATGAAGGGATCATAGCAGGCTTCCCTATGGCTTCCCAAGTTCTTTCTGTCATGATATTCACCTGTGTTTCTTCATCCAGAATACAGTCAATGTCGAAGTCTCCTATTCTTACTTCAATGCATTCTTTTTCCTTGAATATCTCTGATAGTCTGACATGTCGATGATCATTCAGGGTTTCGTTTATTTGCAGCCATACTTTCTCTAATTCTTTCTGGGGTTCTACCATTTCTGGATCTGCCTTAGGGTTTTCTTTATTCAAATTCATTTCTTCCATCTTAGCAATCATTCTAGGGCAATCCAACACTTCATGGTCCATATCTTTACAACAAAGACAACTAGGTCTTTTCCCAGGGCATTCCTTAGCAAGATGTCCTGGTCTTCTGCAACTATAACAGAGGGTTAATCCTCTCTTTCTTTTAAATGATCCCTAGCCTTTCCAGTACTACGCACTAGGATCATGGTAGCTAACCTGCAAAAAAATATTTCTAGGATCCTGCATCCATTTTTTAGTCCAAACATTCTTTCTATGCATAGGTATAACATATCTTTCACTATTCTTATCAGATATACTCATATCAAGCCTTCTTTCATCTATTAATACCCTATTTTTCAAGCTAGGACAGAACCTATCAATCATACCTAGATCCATACTTTAGAAACAAAAATTTCCACTTATCTTACTTCTACAGAGTACAAAGCTTCCAGATCTAAAACTTTTAACTATTCTTACCTTTTATCAGAGCACAGAGCTTGCATATCTTACCTCTTTTAATCATAAATTCTCACTTTTTCCTTTCTTAAAGCACAAAGCTTTCAGATCTTGCTTCTTTCCTTTAGATTTGACCTCCTTTCTTCAGATCGGGCTTCTTTCTTTAGCACAGAGATTTATAAATCGAGTAGGATACTACGCACTAGGGCACAGATCTACGCATAGAGGTTTCACAATCTCAGGTCGAATATTTGCACAAAGCTTCTTCTTTCTCAGTTCCCAACAATCATAGCTTCAGGTCCCAGCGACGGAACCATTTGTTGGCACAGGGGCAGACCCAGGGTTCAACACTACAACATTGCACCAACAAAGCCATAACTAATGGCCCTTTTGGCAACACCTGTGAAGCATATGAAGTCTCACTCGAGGTAGAGGCAGGGGTGGTTGCAAGACTCGAGTGTCTGGAACCTTAGTTGGGACACAAATCTGTGATTGTACTACTTAATAAAGCACTTAGCATCGTCAGTTCCTCAATATGAAATCAATACCCACTTCACTGATAAAACAGAGCTTCACAGCATTCACATTAATCTAATGAATTTAAGCACTTAGCATAGATAAATAGATTAGATCGAGCATATCAAGCACTAAGCATGGCTATATATATCAGATCTAACATTCTCACATATAATAAGATACATCAAAGCACTTAGCAAATAACATGTGAACACATCAAGACAAAGCACAAAGTAGCATAACACAGTGTTTACGTGGTTCACCCCCACCCTAGGGCTACATCCACCAACTCTTCTTCTTTATTGTCTTTAGTCAATCAATTACAAGAATAGAGCCTCAAACCCTTACTCCACACAGGAAAGAAGATCTGTGCAGCTCGCTAGATCCTTCTTCTTTACGTTATAGCACTAAGCCTTCCACCATCCACTACAAGGACCTGCACTTAGCTCTGCAAGTCTCTTATAGTCATGCACAAATCACTTACAGACTCTACTTACACTTAGCATACATTCACATCACATAGATGCACCACTACTACTATCTATCCTAAGAATCTATTTATATATACAAAATAGGCCTAAACATGGGTAAAACCATGGGTCGATGTCCCATTCCCGTTACATATTCCCACATGCCAAAAAGGACCAAAAAGGGGCCGAGATCCCATGATATCCACTTCATCTTGCGCTCCTCCTTCAACAGGCTATCGAAGTCCCAAAATAGGTCAACATGACCAAGAATCTCCCAAAACTTGGTCAAGGGCCAACAAGGACAGGTTTCAGCAAAGAATAGATGCATCAATAGCACTGGAAGTTATAGGAAAAATTGTTTTCACATGCAAGGAGAGTGAAAGTGTTTATGATTGAAGCAGGAAGAAAAATGGCATAGATGAAACAAGGATAGATATGTTGTCCTTGATGCCATAGAGAGTTATTTTGAGTTTGATTCAACGGAATATTGTGGCAATTCTTATGGCAACAATGGATATCGGTTGTGGAAGAAGCTGAGATTGGCTAATTGTGCACAAATAAGGTAAAAAGGTAAGTTTTGTAAGGTGTGTTGAATAAAAATAGACTTGATCATATTGTAATGCGAGTCACACTTTGTATCTATAGTAAGTTTATAATGTCATGTTTTTTATTCTATGAAGTGGTCCTTGAGAAGTTTGAGTTTGTACCTAGCATCTACATGAGTGGAGTATGTAATGTATGTACCTATATTTATGTACGTAAAATGTAAAGGGAATATTGTTGTAATACCTCAATAGGAATGCTTACCCCTTTGCCATGTGTCCTTGATGACTTTGATAACTTGTCTACGATAGTGCAGTAGCCTCTATAATGGATTTCTTTAACATCAAGGGTGGGCCATGTTATTGGTTTTAGACTCTGGGAGGTGGAATTATGCATTTAGGGGAAGTTCATCAATAGGTTGAATGAACCATGTACATGAAGGATATTCCTATTAGACCAGGATATCCATGGTTTTTTCTTTATATGGACATTGACAATTTGGTGATGTTTGTATGATCAAGGTACGAGATGAAAGTGCCAGGATGGACTAGAGATAGACTAACTTTGTTGATTAGGAGGTTCTTCAATTCATAGTAGAGTGTCATGTGTTTCATAAAAGAAAAGGTGTTAATGAAAATTCAGTAGACAAAGATTAAGGAAAATAGTATTTAATGGGGTGTGTTGGAATATGTAACTCCTACTTTTCTTAATAATGTGTGAGGAGAATATATTTGCTAATGTATTTAGTTATTGAAAGGTAGAGTCAATCTCTACGTGAGTAGTTTGAGTCTATTATTTAGGAGGTTGTTAGTTAGTTGGATTTGAGAGATTTGGTTCAACTAAGTTTTCTCCTAGTTTGGTGTGTGGTTGATATATTCTCTCAACCTCTCCTTATAAAGTGGGAATAAGTTATAAAAACAACATCTGAACTCTATATAATGGAGTCACAACCTATGGTAAATATTCAGTAATTCAATAGAGTTTTGTGTGTGTGCATTGATGTCTACTCTCCAATATTTTTTTATGTATGGATCGTGTGTGTGTGTGTGTGTGTGTGTGAAATAATTGGGGAATACAAGAAGAAGCCATCATGCAGAATATCAATAATATTACAAATAATATCACTTCTAAATTTAAGGAGAATGTTTGGTGTGATAAAGAATTAGTGGATAAAAGGAAATTAAGATACCACAAGGAGGTGATCAACCCTAATTTAGAAGATCAAAATTACCTCTCAGTTTTGAGAAGTGAAAAGAAGAAAATCAACATTGTTAAAATAAGAACAAACTCTCATGAGATACATAGTGAAATTGGGGGTTGAACAACTCCCAAAACACTGTGGGATGAGAGAATCTGATGTAGGAGCATAAACCCACCACTGATCAAAATCAAAATGTCAAGATTCGAGAAGGTAAATTTGTTGAGGAGGACATGATTCCTCGTGAACATGTGTCCAGGAAAGAGGACATTAGATTGTAATTTGTTGTTTTGAGAAATTAGTTAGAAATATTAGGGATAGATTGAAGATATATTGGATCCAAAATTATCCAAGTAAATTGTATTGTTTCCTTATTTATGTAATCTTGTGGGCATAGAGGCAAGGCATGGCTAGGGCCAGTGAGCGCCTGAACTATGTAGTCAGGATGGATTCATTTGAGCTCAAACCCAATAAAAATTTTAGTTCTAATTCAGTTTCTTGTGTTTGATTTTTAGTTTCCATGTTAATTGTTTTAATGCCCAATTTGAACTTTGTGTGATGAGAATGAGATCGAGCAACGAAGAGACGAAGTTCCTATGAACTTTGTCACAATTTGAAGCTATGTGGGAAGATATTATCATAAGTTTATGTATTTGATATTCAGATTCTGAATTTTATTCTAAGGGTCGAATGGATTTTGTATTCTTTGTTGAAAGTTCCATTCAAATACTATTAGATATTTGTGTTTGGACGTATTAATAAATGATGTGGTTTATGAGTTCAAAGAGTTGTGAATAACGTTGACTTTCTTAATAATTCTTGGTAGAAAACTCATTGAGAGATATTTCCTCTAATTTTTATTGGCTAGAGAGTGATAATATGATGAGTTGGAATAACACTCTAGTGACATAGTCTTATGCAGTTAACTCTTGGGTGTATTTTTTTTGTTTACATTTAATTGTTGCTTGTAATTGTGCTTAGGGAGAAAGTGTAGGCCCATAACCCACATGTCTAAGGATTGAAACTCACATGTAAATCGATCTTCACCAAGTAGAAGATTCGGTCTTCGTCCAGTGATATCAGAGCAGGGAAATATTTATATGCATGTGAGTGGGTAGATGCAGAAGTTGAAGAGGAGAAAGGAGTGCCCAGAATGTTCCATAGGAGAGAACCTGTAATACCAAAAGGTCAAGCTAAAAAGAAATCTTGATGAGGTATTGGGTAGTAGGTACAGAGGATTTCTACAGGAGAAAGGCTTTGATGCAACTCACTATTGAGAATTGTGGAGAAGATCGGGAATACATGAAAGAAGAGAAAGAAGACCAGAGGTTGAAGATGAACATCATACAACAACAATAATGGAGACATGTGATCAGTAGATCATGAATAATTGTACCCTGGGAGTCTGATGCAGAAGCATAAACCCACCCCTGATCAAAATTGAAATTTCAAGATTCGAGAAGGCGAAGTCATTGAGGAGGACGTGATTCCTCATGAGCATGTGTCCAGGAGAGAGGGAATTAGATTGTAACTTGTTGTTTTGATAAATTAGTTAGAAATATTAGGGATAGGCTGAATATATCTCAGATCCAAAATGATCCAAGTAAACTATATCATTTCCTTATTTATGTAAGCCTGCAGACATAGAAGCAAGACGCGGCTAAGGCGAGTGAGTGCCCAAACTGTCTAGTCAGGCTGGATTCATTACAGCTCGAATCGAATAAAATTTGTGATTGTAATTTTGTTTCCTCTGCGTGATTTTTAGTTTCCATGTTAATTGTTTTAATGCTCAATTTGAACTTCGTGTGATGAGAAAAAATCAAGCAACAAAGAGACGAAGTTCCTATGAACTTTGTCGTGATTTGAAGTTGCATGTGAAGATATTATCATAAGTTTCTATATTTGATATTCAGATTCTGAGTGTTATTCCGAGGGTCCGATGGATTTTGTACTCTCTATTGAAAGATCCATTAAAATACCATTAGATATTTGTTTTTGGATGTATTAATAAATGATGGGGATATTGAGTTCAAAGCATGGTGAAGAACGTTGAGTTCCTTAATAATTCTTGGCAGAAAAATTGTTGAGAGATGCTTCCTTTAATTTGTATTGGCTAGAGGGTGATAATATGACGAATTGGAATAACGCTTCGGTGACATAGTCTTATGCAGTTAACTCTCGGGTGTATTTTTTTTTTTACGTTTAATTATTTCTTGTAACTGTGCTCAAGGAGAAAGTGTGGTCCCATAACCCACAGGTCTAAGGATCGAAACTCACTGGTAAATCGATATTCACCAGGTAGCATATTTGTTCTTCATCATAATCTCTCACATTTTTTACACTAAGCAGGTAGAAGATGAAAAACACCTCCTCTTGGATTTCCTTGTCTATATTAGATCCCAATTTAAAAATATTTACCACATTACATACCTTCCTAACCTCTTAAGTCATCGAAACTATGGTGATGTTGTAACGCTTCTCTCCATGTTTATTGAGCATATACATACAATTTTAAACAAATTGAAGTAATTTCTTATCTTCTTAAGGTTTGATAGACCAATTGGTCTCAATGGACTTTAATCATCATCTCATCATCAAAGTGAAGCTATGCACATTTAATGGATATTTTGTAAAATCAATTTTGATGAACTAAGTGCAATATTCTAGATATAAAATTATGCATAACAAAAATAAATAGCTAGAAATGGCATATGAACAACAATATAACCAGAACAACATGACAATAATACCAAAATGATGCCAGAATAATACTAGAAATAACACTTTGATTATTGAGAGAAATGTTCACTTGCATCTGGGGAAACCTCGAGTAGAGCAGAGCTCTATTACAATAATATCCAAGACAAAAGTTCCCATACCCTCGACTCTTATTTATACTAAATATGTCTATCAAAAGAATCATCTAGAGGAAGATCATTCTAAAAGTGAAAGCTTCTATTAGGTCTTCTTACATTGGACTTATTATTCTTTATTGATAGGCCTTATTAATATTGACCTTTATTACATGGAAATATATTATTCTACCTACATGAGGGGTTAGGTCCCTAACATGTCCTCCCCCTTAAAAATAGCCTGATCCTAAAGGCTTGAGATGGGGAAATTGTTGCAGAATGGTAGTCGATTCCCAAGTGGCATCTGCTGGAGTTATATATTTCCACTGGACTAACACTTTCTTGATGGTTTGTTGACGTAGTCGATGCTCACGCTGGTCCAAAACTGCTTGTGGATGTAGCCATATGGAGCATTCTTCGTCTAATTGGGGAAGGTTGGTTTGAGTTTGGCACTTAGATCCAATCACCTTCTTTAAGAAGGAAACATGAAAAACAGGATGGAGCTTAGAATGATTGGGCAAAGCTAACTGATATTCCACATGTCCCACACGCTTGAGAACGGTATAAGGACCATAAAATTTGGGCGCTAGTTTCTGACAATGGTCAGCCTTGAGGGAATTTTTCTTGTAAGGTTGTAGTCGAAGAAACACTTGATCCCCTTCTCCAAATTGACGTTCAGAACGACATTGATCTGCTTGTTTCTTCATGCGATTCTGGACCATGACCAAATTCTCTTTGAGGGTATGGAGAATAGCCTCTTGAACTGTAAGCGTTTGGTCAATCGCCTGGACCTTCAAGACACCTGAAAAATATTGACCTTTATTACATGGAAATATATTATTTTACCTACATGAGGGGTTAGGTCCCTAACATGTCCTCCCCCTTAAAAATAGCTTGATCCTAAAGGCTTGAGATGGGGAAATTGTTGCAGAATGGTAGTCAATTCCCAAGTGGCATCTGTTGGAGTTATATCTTTCCACTGGACTAACACTTCCTTGATGGTTTGTTGATGCAGTCGATGCTCACACTGGTCCAAAAATGCTTGTGGATGTATCCATATAGAGCATTCTTCGTCCAATTGGGGAAGGTTGGTTTGAGTTTGGCACTTAGATCCAATCACCTTCTTTAAGAAGGAAACATGAAAAACAAGATGGAGCTTAGAATGATTGGGAAAAGCTAACTGATATGCCACATGTCCCACACGCTTGAGAATGGTATAAGGACCATAAAATTTGGGCGCTAGTTTCTGACAATGGTCAACCTTGAGGGAATTTTTCTTGTAAGGTTGCAGTCGAAGAAACACTTGATCCCCTTCTCCAAATTGATGTTCAGAACGACCCTTATCTTCTTGTTGCTTCATGCGATTCTGGACCATGACCAAATTCTCTTTGAGGGTATGGAGAATAGCCTCTTGAACTATAAGTGTTTGGTCAATCGCCTGGACCTTCGAGACACCTGAAAAATATTGACATTTATTACATGGAAATATATTATTCTACCTACGTGAGGGGTTAGGTCCCTAACATGTACTCCCCCTTAAAAATAGCCTGATCCTAAAGGCTTGATATGGGGAAATTATTGCAGAATGGTAGTCGATTCCCAAGTGGCATCTTCTGGAGTTATATCTTTCCACTGGACTAACACTTCCTTGATGGTTTGTTGACGCAGTCGATGCTCACGCTGGTCCAAAACTACTTGTGGATGTAGCCATATGGAGCATTCTTCATCCAATTGGGGAAGGTTGGTTTGAGTTTGGCACTTAGATCCAATCACCTTCTTTAAGAAGGAAACATGAAAAACAAGATGGAGCTTAGAATGATTGGGCAAAGCTAACTGATATGCCACATGTCCCACACGCTTGAGAACGATATAAGGACCATAAAATTTGGGCACTAGTTTCTGACAATGGTCAGCCTTGAGGGAATTTTTCTTGTAAGGTTGCAGTCGAAGAAACACTTGATCCCCTTCTCCAAATTGATGTTCAGAAAGACCTTGATCTGCTTGTTGCTTCATGCGATTCTGGACCATGACCAAATTCTCTTTGAGGGTATGGAGAATAGCCTCTTGAACTGTAAGTGTTTGGTCAATCGCCTGGACCTTCGAGACACCTGAAAAATATGAGAGAACTGAAGGTGGATTTTGTCCATATACCGCTTCAAAAGGATTCATGTGTGTAGTTGTATGGTACGAAGTGTTGTACCACCATTCAGGTAGTGGTAACCATTGATCCCACTAATTCTGCCTTTCTAATGCAAAACACCTCAAATATGTTTCCAAACATTTGTTGATAACTTCAGTTTAACCATTAGTTTGGGGATGATAAATTGTGTTGAGATGCAATTGTGTGCCTTGTATCTTGAACAGTTCTTTCCAAAAATTGTGAAAGTTGGGTCCCGATCAGAAACAATAGAATGCGGCATGCGATGAAGCTTGAAGACCTGATTCATGAAAAGTTGAGCCACAGTGGATGTTGTAAATGGGTTTTGAAGAGAATATAAATGAGCATACTTGGAAAGACAATCAACTACCACCATGATGAATGATTTATTGCTCGATTTAGGTAAGCCTACAATAAAATCCATAGAGATATCACGCCAAATAGCAGGTGGAATCGAAAGCGGTTCTAGTGTGCCAGGAGATTTGACTATTTTTCCCTTGTTGCGTTGACACACATCACATTCAACCACAAAATTATGAACGTCTTGTTTCATACCCTCCCAGAAAAAAGAACGTTTGACCTGGTCATAGGTTTTGGTAAACCCGGAGTGCCCAGCTGTGGGTGTAGCATGAAGCTCAGAAAGTATCGTGAATTTAATTTTTGATTGTTTAATTAAATATAAACGACCTTTGTATCGAATATCATCATTGGGCCAAGGGTACCCTGGGGGAACTGGAGAATTGGACTGCAATTGTTGTATCAGATGCGAACTTTTGGGATCATGTAGCCATTCTTGGCAAGCCGCTTGGAGCCAATCTAGTATAATGAAAGAGACAAAAAAAAGGGACCCTTCATCTTCATATTTTCTGGAAAGTGCATCAGCAACCAGATTGTCTTTGCCTTTCTTTTAAATGATCTCATAATCATATCCAAAGAGCTTAGTCACCCATTTTTGTTGCTCGGGGGAGGAAAGGCGTTGTTCAAGAAAATACTTGAGGCTTTGATTATTTGTCTTAATTTGGAAGCGTTTCCCCAATAGATAAGGGCACTAAAGATCCATGGCATGCAGAATAGGCAACATTTCCTTTTCATAGATTGATTTGCCCAAATTTCTCTCGGACAGTTATTTGTTGGTAAAGGCCGAAGGCCGACCCTCTTGCATAAGGACAGTGCCAATTCCTTTCCCGGAAGCATCACATTCTAGGAAAAAGGTCTTTGTGAAATCAAGAAGGGTTTGGATTTGAGTGGTGCACATGGCCATCTTCAAGGTTTGAAAATCCTGAGCATCTGTTGGAGTCCAAGTGAAATAATTATTTTAAAGGAGTGCAGTGAGAGATGTCACAATCTTTCCATAATTCTTAACAAACTTGCGATAATAACCTGTTAAACCCAGAAATCTCCGCAAGCTTTTGAGAGTCTTTGGGTGAGGCCAATCTTGCATAGCTTCAATCTTTTTAGGATCCACCCTGATGTCGGCCTTGCCAACAAGATGACCCAAGTACTCGACTTCCGAGGCGCCAAAAGCACATTTAGATTGTTTGAGGAAAATTTGGTGCTAAGAGAGTAGATGGAGAACTCGATTCACATGAGCAAGATGGGTTGTCCAGGTTTTGTTGTAGATGAGGATATCATAAAAAAAAACTAAGACAAAATGACAAATAAAAGGATGGAAGACATGATTCATGAGGCTCTGGAAAGTGGAGGGAGAATTACACAAGCCAAAGGGCATGACCAAAACCTCATAGTGGCCCTCATGAGTTCTAAAGTTAGTCTTAGGAATGTGTGCCTCTTTCATACGAATCTGGTGGTAGCCATAATGAAGATCAATTTTAGTAAAGAATTGAGCACCACTTAATTCATCCAAAAGGTCATCAATGACAGGACTGGGAAATTTCTCTTTAATGGTGAGTTTGTTGAGGGCACAAAAGTCAGGAAACATGCACCAAGAACCTTCTTTTTTAAGGACCATGATCACAAGAGAAGAGTATGGGCTCGTACTAGGGCGTATAACACTTGTGTTGAGCAGTTCTTAAACCATTTTCTCAATTTCATTTTTTGGGGAAAAGAGGTGACGATAGGGACAAATATTGGGAGGAAGACTTCCTGAGACAAGGGGAATGGAATGATCATGAACACCACGGGAAGGAGTCCCTGGGGAGTGGAAAAAACCACTTGATGTTTAGAGAGGATGGATTGGAGGTCCTACGGCACAGAGGGTGTCTCAGTTGCTTGTATGGCATAGAGTTGGGAAATAATTCCAAAATGACATTTTTTTAGCATATTTTCCATGTGATGGGAACTAATGATCTCTGGGGAACTGGTGGTGATGCCTTGGAACTTATATTGTTGGCCCTCCTGGTCGAATTGCATGGTTAATTCCTTAAAATCCATGAGAATGGGACCCAAAGTCCTTAGCCATTTTTCACCAAACACAGTGTCACAACCACCCATGTCGATAGCAAACATATGAGATTTCAGGTGGTATTCACCAATTTGGAGACGCACATTTTCACAACGCCCTCCACATTTCATGGACCCACCATTGGCAATCATGATTTGGAAATTATTGACTGCATGGATATAGCAATTAGTTTATTGGGAAATGCAGCGATGAATAAAATTATGGGTGCTTCCACTATCAACAAGAATGATGACCTTCCTATGCTTGATGTAACCAATTAGCTTGAGGATTTGGCGAGCAGAGAATCTAGTGAGAGCATTTAGGGAAATGACCGGTTCTACTTCAGGAGGGTCTGAGGGAGGGGTTATGTTAGTGGGTTCATATGACACAGACACAAGGGGAGCCTCGACATCCTCTTCTGAAACATCCTCCGAGATGGCCAAAAAAAGATTTTGTTCCTTACACTTATGTCCCGAAAAATATTTTTCATCACAATTATAACAAAGGCCTTTGAGTTGGCGTTCAACCATTTTGGCCTTGGTCAATTTCTGGATCTTTAGTGGAGTAGAAGGAGGATTGGGAGTTATTGGTTTAGAGCAAGGTATAAAGGAGGGTTTTCTATTTTTAGAAGAGACAACATGTTGTGCTTCGTTAGCTCTTTTAGTAGCGTCCACCCAACTCTGAGGCCGAGCCATGAGGACATGAGCAAAAATCTCATCCTTGAGGCCACTGATAAAACATTCTCGGAAAAAAGCATCAGACATGCCCTCTGTACGAAAAGCCAGTCTCTCAAAAGCAGTTAAAAAGTCTTCCACAGAGCTAGATTGTTTAAACTTTGTCAAACGGCCTAAATGGTTGGTGTCAGTGTCAAATCATTCATAAAGCTATACCACAAAGTATGTCCAAGCCACATACCCTTGGCAGGCATTTTTTCTCCATTTCCACCATTACCAACATTCTTGATCTAGATGGAGAACACCATATCAGAGTTTGGCCAACTCATCAGTAATGCCATACAAAGAGAAATAATGTTTCATTTGAGTTACACAGCCAGTGGGATCCGATCCATCAAATTTGGTCACATCCACAGACTGAAGGCATAGGTCACACTGAAAGTGATGGGGCTGAAAATTCTGGGAATGAGAGGAAGTTCACCTTCGATATGCAAAGGTGGGTCAGATAAGGGAAGATCTGTAGGGATATGCATCTTGGCACAAATCATCGTAGTGCCAGATTCAAGTTGGGTAGTAATGTCTTGTTTTAGCTCTTGTTTTAGTTCTGCAATTAAGGCGGCAATGGAGGAATGCATCTTTCGATTGATGGTGGCAATATTAGCACTGAGTTGTCGCACTTATTGTTGGGTTTATGTGAAATTAGAGTGCAAGGTAGTGAAGTAAGCTTCCAATTCTTGGCTACGGGTATGGGCCATGATGATGAGGGAACATGAAAAGGGGTGGGTTGGAAAACACAGAAAATAGGTTATGGGTGAAGTGTATCACAACGATCAGGGCGACAAGTGGAATCCAATGGGGTAAATCCCAAATAAGGGTGTTGGAAGGGGGTCGAATCCACAAGAAAAAAAAATTGTTGAAAAATGATAGGTATGACTGCGATAAGGGAAAAGAGAGATATCCAACGGAATAAGTCTCAAATAATGGTGCCAACAGGATCCAAACTTTTTTTATAACTCCTGTGGAGTTATACTCTGATCTGAAGAATACTGCAATGATGAAATGCCCCAATGCTTAATAGGAAGAAATGTGTAGTAATTTCGCAACTCGAATGCAGGAGACACAGTTGCGCCGCAATAGATATTTTTTGTTCTATTTTTGTTTCTGTCCTAAGGGTTAGGTATTCAAGGGTTCCATAGACAATGGTTTTCCATGTGTTATAGCTCTCTGATATACGTGTGGGGTCCAACAGTAGTACTCGGCCCAATATCTCAGGGCACCAACTAAGGAGGCTAGATCGTGCCCTTAGTCGTACTACCCGACTACCCAGGTACTATAGAGTATCTTCCTAAGTGATTTTCTCGATGGCACTATAGCAGTCAGGCGGCCAATCGGTTTATCTATGGAGGGCTTCAAGAGATCTAGGTCGATTCATATACAAGTGTTGTCTATTGCACTACCACTCGAAGGGGTACCAACATGGGTTACAAGGGTGGCCAACAAATGTGCGCTTAAGTACCACTTGTATTTATTACGTGTATGAATCCCTGATTGCGAGTTTATGCGCGTAACGACAGATCTTTGTAGCTTAAAGACGTTGGAATACGTCTCTACCCTGAAAAAAAATTAACCCGCAATTTTTTGTCGAGGAAGGTGCTTTGATACCTCTTGTAATATTCCAGATATAAAAAGTATGCATAACAAAAATAAATAGCTAGAAATGGAAGATGAACAACAATGTAATCATAACAACACCACAATAATACCAAAATGATGCCACAATAATACCAGAAAGAACACTTTGATTACTGAGAGCAATTTTCACTTGCCTCTTCGAGGGGGAAACCTCCAGCAGAGCAGAGATCTATTACAATAATATCCAAGAAAAAAGTTCTCATACCCTCGACTCCTATTTATACTAAATATGTTTATCAAAAGAACCATCTAGAGGAATATCCTTCTAGAAGCGGAAGCTTCTATTAGGTCTTCTTACATTGGACTTATTCTTCCTTATTGCTAGGCCTTATTAATATTGACCTGTATTACATGAAAATATATTATTCTACCTACATGGGTTAGGTCCCTAACACTAAGATATATGGAAGGAAAAGGAAAAACTATCAATTATTGGAATTACTAATAAATGAAAAATCCAATAACGAAGAAGGAGATCAATGACTAGTCCGTGATAAATTGTCATAAGATTATAACCATGGTGATAATTGAATTTACAAACAGTTAGGACCAAACATTTTAATATATATCGTTACCATGTCCAAGAATTTGAAATCAAAACATATAATTACCATGACCATGAATTTACAATCAAAATAGTTGCAATGTGATTAGTGCTTTAAAAAGGGCCAACTCAACTCAACCGAAAAAGTTGAGTAATCCACTTCACATGGTATACTTGTATGTGTCATTGTCATTGGAGTTGCTAAGCTCTAAATTTGCATTCACTATGAGTGCATCCAACTCCACTAGCCTCATGGTACCTGAGATTGAATAAGTGGTTTAGATTATTGTTAAATATATCACAACATGTGGGAGAGGGAGAAGACAATGATGGAACTTCGTTCATGGATGGTCTACCACGAAGTGTAGATATGGGTTATGATTCTATACACAACCATCTATGCTAGTTATAGAGAGTTATAGAAATCCTTTGGCTAGGGTATATACAGAGGAGGAAACTCCTAAAATATGTTAGGAGATAACATACATGAATTTAATGACCTTAATGAATAGACGTCCTAGTTATCTAAGAGTAAAACTCCAAACTTAGGTTATCTAAGTTTGGGAAAAAAATGCATTGTGTTCATGTTTGGTGATTAAAACTCAAAACTTAGGTATAACCTAAGATTTAAAAAACAGCATTCGATTAGCGCTGTTGGCACAGGGGCAGACCCAGGGTTCAATTCTACAACAATGCACCAACAAAACCCTAACTACCGACTCTTTTGGCAACACCTGTGAAGCAGATGAAGTCTCACCTAAGGTAGAGGCAGGGGTGGTTGCAGGAAATGGGTGTCTGCAACCTTAGCTGGGACACAAATATGTGATTGTAATACTTAACAGAGCACTTAGCATCGACAATTCATCAATATTCAACCACTACTACTTCGCAGATAAAACAGAGCATCGCATCATTCATCCAGATCTGATGTATCTAAGCACTTATCGTAGAGAAGTAGGTTAGATCTAACAGATTTTGGCTCTAAGCACATTCATATAAGTCATATCTAACATCCATATACATCATTAGCACAAAGAATAAGCATATCTATCTATTTATATCAAAGCACTTAGCAAATAAAGAAATAAACACATCAAGACATCGCACAAAGCAGAGCAACACATCATATACGTGTTTCACCCCTACCCTGGGGCTACGTCCACCAACTCTTCTTCTTTATTATCTTCTTCAATAGGTTACATGCACAGTGTTAGAAAAACAAGACCGCGGAGCAATAAAATAAAAACAAATGCGGAAACAAAACACAGAAGATACCTAATACAAGAGAGACACAGATTTACGTGGTTCACCCAGTGTGGGCTACGTCCACCAGAGAAATTGCCAGGTCCTTTCTTTATTATTATCCAGAAAAATGAAGGATACAACCTACAACAAAACCCGTTGTAACTTCCTCTTCTTTCTCTCACAGTCTCCACCCTCAGAATACAATACTCGCCAATACTCGCCAACATTTCCCTCATAAAAGAAGGTTGCCTTCTAGGGCAAAAAACCCTAACATAATCTCTATCGTTAGATCTGTAACCTTATAATGAATGGTCCATATTTACAATGAAATTACAATATACTTTTACAAGGCAATTTTTTCTTCGGGGGCTTCGCCCCCGAACCCCCGCTAGGGGCCCACTTGCCCTCAGACGCCGAAGAGGGGGTACCCCCCCTCTGCACTCCCCCGCATGGAAGAGTGTACATACTTCTGGGGTGTAAATACTTCATGGGGTATAAACACGGTTGAAAGTAAAAGACCTCTAAATCAGGAAGATAATCAGGCTCCACAACCAACAATCTCCCACTTGGAGACTGATCTCAACAACTCCACCGCTGTTGTATATGCTGGACTCTGAACCTTCTTGAACCTGGAAAATTTCTCATCTTCATATTCATTCTTGAAGACCAACTGAAACAGAGAAAGAACTCAGTTTCTCCCTGGTTACTCCCTTTGTTAGCATGTCTGCAGGATTCTGGCTAGTGTGTATATTTTCCAACTTCAATTGTCCATCTTCCAAGGCAAATCGTATGAAGTGGTACCTCAACTGTATATGCTTAATCTTTGAATGGAAGGCTGAGTTCTTTACAAGGTGAATGGCACTCTGACTGTTGTTAACTCCCAAAGTAAAACCGTCTTTTCGGTTGAACTTTGTAGAGGATATCCTAAGCTATTGGTTGCATGCTCAACTAATTTTTTGTTTTCCTAGTTCAATAAAATTCTTGATACATGGTTTATTCAAAAGGTGCAAAAGA
>ML796810.1:159351-175908 GCA_009831015.1 Picea engelmannii | reverse complement strand
TGATTAGTAACCGTATTAAATTCATTTAAATGATCTGCAACAGACCCACCTTCCGACATCTTCATATTAAATAATCTCTTCATTAGAAATACCTTATTGGATGCCGAGGGTTTTTCATACAATTTGGCCAACGCATCCATCAAGCCCTTCGTTGTCTTTTCTTTCGAGATATTGAAAGCCACCGACACTGCCAGGCTCAGCCATATCGTTCCTAGAACCTTTCTGTCAAGAATCTCCCATTCTTCGTCCTTCATGGCTGCCAACTTCTTTGCTACTCCGCTTAATGGTAGGAATAGATCCTTCTGATATAAATAATCTTCCATCTGCATCTTCCATAACTGGTAGTTTTGGCCATTAAATTTCTCGACCCTAAACTTTCCATATTCTGACATTGCTCCCACTCGAACCAGAAACCCCCTTTTCCTGTGAGTTACCTTACACTTTGATACCAGTTGTTAGAAAAACATGATCGCGGAGCAATAAAATAAAAACAAATGCGGAAACAAAACACAGAAGATACACAATACAAGAGAGACACAGATTTACGTGATTCACCCAGTGTGGGATACGTCCACCAGAGAAATTGCCAGGTCCTTTCTTTATTATTATCCAACAAAATGAAGGGATACAACCTACAGCAAAACATGTTGTAACTTTCTCTTCTTTCTCTCACAGTCTCCACTCTCAGAATACAATACTCGCCAACATACAAAGCTGCAATGCATTTCCCTCATAAAAGAAGGTTGCCTTCTAGGGGAAAAAACCCTAACATAATCTCTATCGTTAGATCTGCGACCTTATAATGAACGGTCCAGATTTACAATGAAATTACAATATACTTTTACAAGGCAATTTTTGCTTCGGGGGCTTCACCCCTGAACCCCCTCTTGCCCCCAGTCGGGGGGATATCCCCCCCGGACCCCGCAGAGGGGGTAACCCCCCCTCTGCACTCCCCCGCGTGGAAGAGTGTACATACTTCTGGGGTGTAAATACTTCATGGGGTATAAACACAGCTGAAAGTAAAAGACCTTTAAATCAGGAAAATAATCAGGCTCCACAACCAACACACAGAGCCTCAAAACCTTACTCCGCATAGTACAAGAGATCTTTCCAACTCACTAGATCCTCCTTCCCTGAGTATATCTAAGCATACATCCTTCCATAGCCTCTTACAATGACTTGCACTCATCTTTGCAAGTCTCACACAATATGCACAGATCACTTACAATCTTGATCACACAGATCCAACTTTAGCACTTAGCTATTCTTTATGAATTTTCTCATTACATCACCTAGTCTTCTATATATACTTTACAAAATAGTCCTAAACATGGTTAAACCCATGGGCCGACATCCCATACCTGTTACATAATCCCAAATCCCAAAAAGGACCCAAAAAGGGGTCAAGATCCCGCGATCTCTGCTTCGTCTTGTGCTCTCCTTCGACATGCTATCGAAGTCCAAAAATAGGTCAAACTTGACCAAGGATTTCCCAAAACTTGGTCAAGGACCAACAAGAGCTCAACCACAAGACATGGAATCGGTCGGTCAATCACATGTGTGATAAAAGTAGTTTAATATTATGAAAAAATGATTATTTTGTTAAGCATATGTACAACATGGACGACAAGAAAATTATTTGTAGTCAAGGGAAAACTAATGGATGGTCAACGAATCGAATGCTACAATCCTTCCCTTCCATGGGGACTAATAATAACATATCAAAACTTCATAGCATTCTAATATTTTTATTATTCTTTAATTTACATTCACTTAAATTAATAATGTATCAATTTTAGGTTTTAAAAAATCATAAATATAAACATAAATTGAAAATATGGTTTACTCAAATTTCTCATATAAGATTAAATTCATGTTACATTATCTAAATCCTAAAAATTGTATAAAATTTTGATACTATCTTTGTTAATAGATTTTGTTTATTAATAAAATTTAGATTTAATATTGTTATAGATTAATTGTCTCACATTTACAATTTTAAAAAGAAATTATGTATAAATAGACATATTTAAAAGAGATTTTGATTTCTAAAAACTAATCAAGTCATTTATAATAAAAGAAATTCATAAAAAATTGAAAATTGAGTTTCTTTTATTTGAACTTGTAACTAAAAAAACTTTTCACCCCCATAGTAAATACACTTCGGTCCATCTTTTTTTTTCATATAATTTCTCATTCTGCACCTAGTATCTCATTTTGCCACTTAGAGGAGGGCCTAAAGGTGCTTCTATCCCTGCAACCGTTTACTTGTCTAGTTATTCTGACTGTCGACATAGTGCAAAGGTGCCATTGCCTGAGAGAGGTCAAGTGGTTTTGGGGATGGAATCTGGCATTCCTCACTCGTACGGTAAGGTGAGAAAGGTTTTAGGAACCTCGGGTGGTAGGAGAAGACACTGGAAGGAAAATAAGTCAAAAAAATAATAGTGTTGGGTTCGAATATTGGACTAGAGAAGACTTGCAGGTTAGCATTGTGTGAGCTGGTCGGAAGGCTATCTTACTGAAACATGTGTAAGGTTTCGATTCCATAATGGGTTGAACAGAGATGGTCTCCTCTATTAGGATACATGCAGGAAGTTTTAATATTGACAAAGGGATGGTTCAGCTTCCTCTTCAACTCACCTGAAGACTTGGTGTAGGTATTGGAAAAACAATGGGTGATAGAAGGCAATAGCCTTATGTTAAAGTGTTGGTGTGTTTCTTTCAACCCAGCGAAAAGTATTTTCAGTACCGCCATCTGTAGGTTTTTCTACCTAGACTACCACCTCAGCTCCGGAACAGGGGGGAATTGAAGACTATCGACAACAATTTGGGGAATTTTATTAAGATGGATGAACATACCTTATCTGCTCCTTCCAGAAAGGTAGGGAAAATTATTTTTTATCTTGATATCCATTGTGGTCTACCAAAGACTTTAGAAATTGAATGGAGGAGTCAGAGGATGCATCAACAACTAGACTACTTAGGTATCCCTTTTTGGTGCAGTCTTTGTAGAAGCACAGGCCACATGAGGAGAGAGTTCAATGGTTTTGTTGAGGAGTAGGAGTCATAAGAGTCCATGTTGTGGACAGAGCCACGTGAACCCTCATCGGAGATCGATTCGTTTGAGTCAGGAGCACTCCATTTCTCACAAGAGGATTACAGTCAAGCGGAGCAGCTGAAAAATCTCTTGGGTAAGTTAAAATTTTTATGTCCATCTCTTTATTCCTCGTTATCCTCATGGGAAAGTGATATACTAGATTTATCTAGTTGGTTGGGGAGTTTTATTACAAAGTCCTCCCACAGTCCCTCCTTGTCGAACAGAGTAGGTTTAGATACACATTTAGAGATCCCTACTAAGTTGGGTGCAAGGGATTGCATGTCAAATTCCTTGTCTGGGGAAGAGGCCCTTAAAGACATACATGTGTTGTGAAAATCCTCTATTAAGGAGAGTGATAATCACCTTACTTTTACTACAAGTGGGATGAAAAAGCTTAGTGGACTTAACCTTTTGTCAACAAAACCGATCGGGGATTCAGACCTTTTTCCAGGCTATAGGGAACCTGATCTGGGTGACTCATCCCTTAGTGTTGTTCTGGACACTTTGGTTCCAAATTATCGTAAAAATAAATCTCCTATTCCTTTACTAGTCTATCAAGGGAGTTTATTTATTGGTAAAAAGAGGTGTGGTGGGGAGGCCATCACATCAGAGATACGCGAAGAGGGATCAGGGAAGGAATATGCTTGGCTGAGGGGCCTAGGGATCGAATTATCTCCGGTAAAAACCAGGAGTGATCGAAAAAAAGAGGAGGTTTAGTCCTCCTTTCTGTCGGTTATTGTTTATTCTTCCACTGACTTTGGGGAACTTAGAGCTATGAAATCCCTGGAAAGGGAGAAATAATGATTCTTCTCTCCCTAAATATTAGAGGGGTGGGGGGCACCAGGAAAGCTGCCTCTATGCGTATATTGTTATATAGGACTCATATGGACATTCTATTCTTACAAGAAACATTGGTCTAGGAGCATAATGTTGATGATTGCAGCTATGTGAGACATTCTCCAGCTTACAAACCTGTGAGATGTGGATCATTGCAGTTATGTGAGATATTCTCCAGCTTGCAAACCTAAGAGAAATCCCCTAAAGAGGGTGTGTGGTTCCTATCTAAGACAGAGCTGGAACGTAGAGATGACCTCCTCCATACAGAGAGTTGAGAAGAAATCCAGATGACTCTCATGTGTAACGCAGTCAAAAAGGTGATCTGCAGAGTTGGACGTGCATGTGGCTGAGCACAAAGTGAACGTGTGAAATTCCAAAGTGTTGGGTGCATATTCATGAGAATAGAAATGAAGATGATGTATTAGCCTCCTCTGAGCAGAAGAGTTGATGAGAAACTCCAAATGACTCTCATGTGTAATGCAGTGGGAAATAAGATTTGTTGAGTGGACGTGCATGTGGACGAGCATGGGTGAACGTGATCCTAATGGTTGAGCACTAGTAAAGAAGTGGTTCTTCTGTGTAATGCACTGAGCCAGGTATATGGACATCCCTATGGATGTGCCCCTAGTGGATGAGCACTAGTGGGTGTATAAGATCCCTTGTTATATTGTTCAAGAGCTAGACCTGCCTGTAACCCTAATTGTAATGTAAAGGGTATAGGTCGGCCCCACCTTAATGTGACTGGTAATTAATGTAAAAGATAATTAATATGGTTAATATTAATTATATTATAAGCTAGTGAGGTCATCCATGTTGTTTCAATAGACACTTATGTTGACAGGTTCGGTCTAGTATAAGTAAAGGTAAATTCCCCATTGAGAAAACATATATTTCATGTGAGTTTGGAAATTTCAGCAAGTACACCTTCTTGGGAAAAGTGTGCACCTCTCTTAGGCACTAGTCTTCTAGGGTTTGAGAACCCTCTTGTGTGATAGGTCTTATTGGTGATTAAGGTATTTCTCTTGAAGAATATAGAAAAGGATTTGGCTGGGTTTTCTTCCCTTGTTGAGAAGGGTTTCCCAGGATACTTTTTGTGTTCTTGTGCATTGTGTTTCTTCTTGTGATCTTGGTTGCTACAACATTATTGTTTATGGTTAAGACAAATGAAAAATTAGAATGAACTACATGCTTAACCTGGATTATTGAAAAATCAACATGGTATCAGAGCATAGTTCTTGATGAACCCATTGCACAAACAACTTCAAGGCAAAGCGTCCTCTTTTTTGCAGAACCATACGACCCTCCTAGGGTTTCTAGATATTTCATACGACCCTCCTTCTTTCTCAGTTTCAAACCTTAATACTTGGAAGTTGGGGACACTTTTGGCATAGGAGTGTATGGCCTCCTTCAACTCACATCTAGCAAGATTCAGATTGCATTTCTGAGCATTTTGACTTTTTGGCCCTAGGGTTTCTAAGGTTTCACTAATTTTTGCAGAAATTTCAGTATTAGGGTTTTTGCAACTCATTGAAGGAGCTATTCAAATCACCAGTGTTCTCCCATCTTTCAAAATCTTATTGTTGGCAATCATAAGTCCAACAAAACCTAAAAGTGCTAACCTAGCCTAGCCATTTGGTTTTCTAACCCAGTTGACAAAGGCTTGTGAAAAATCTAAAATTATGATGAACAAAACTATGATGGAAATTAAGCTTGATGGATCAAGCAACTTCAAGTTTCTAGAAGATGAGAATTCAAAGCAAGACTTATTGTGGGTGATAAAAAAAGGTGTCACTGTGAATTACCTCCTTCATGAAGATGTCAGAGGACAGAGACCAGCCATGTGCCATTGGAGAAATCATATCAGCACCCACAGGTATGCACTTGTATATATATTATTTGTATCATTGTCATGAGGGTAATTGTAGGATGAAGGAACCTTTTTATGAAGTCTTGGATCCAAAGGGATCTCGGTCCATTTAGAGGAACAACACATTAGAAGTGAAGACTCTAGGTTTGATTATTGTAATTGTCAATCCTCTAACCTATATTTCTAAAGTTTGCTACATTAAAAGTAGGTGTTGTGGCTATGACAACAATCGTTAAATTGTTTTAATTCTTGAGATGCACTCATTATTCTCCTTTAGGAGATATTATTGTTTTGGTTCCACTTGTTTTCTTGTTCCAGACAGGTTAATATCAAAGGAAGATGTTTATCCTTCAGAGGGATCCACTTGACTCATAGGGAGTCAAAACCGTTTGAGAAAGAGGGAGAATAGAACCATCATTGAGATAACCAATGCAATAACACATTATCAGAATATTTCTATGATTCTATGGTAATACACATGCATGAAACGATATATGTTCAGAACAAGAGTCTTCACTAGACTTTGAAAAACATAACTCTCGAAGAAGTCTTCACCAGAATGAAGCCTGAGATTGAATAGTTCAAGTCATTTGGGTGCCCAATGTATTTTCATGTACCCAAAGAGAAGAAGTCCAAGCTAGATCCTTTAGAAAGAAAGGATACAATGAATCTTCAAAGACATTCCAAATCGACATCTCTGGTCAGAGATAGATTGAGACAAGCAGATACATTGTCCTTAAAGAAGAGATAGTCTTTCAAAGATCCAGAGAATCTCAGATGGAGATTAACAGTAAGACAATACATTCTCCCCCTTTAGCAGTTCAAAGGGAGACAGACATTATTCCAGTTGATCCAGTTGCTCCAGTTGATATGTTCAGAGATATTGTAGTAGGTTATATAAGACCTACCTAGACTCACTCTGCAAGAGGCAGAGAAACATACAACCCTATCAAGGCACATCCCGAGAAAGAAAAAGAGATTTTCAAGCTATCCTTTAGTCACTTCATTGATGTTGAGCCTCCTTTTCTTAGAGAAGCAACATGAGAAAAGGTATGGAAAGATGTCATAACAGATGAATACCGGTGTATCTTAAAGAATGATGCATAAGATATTATTCACGGACCAGAAGGGAAGTCTTTGGTAACTTTCAAGTGGATCTATAAGATCAAGAATGCAGTTGATGGAAGTGTCGAGAAATACAAAACGATATCTATAGCCAGAGGTTTCTCACAAATAGAGGGAATTTTCTATGATGAGACACTTGATCCAGTAAACCCGATACACTTCCATCCATAATACCATCCATGAGTTGGAAACTATATCAGATAGATAAATTCTTGATGATTTTGGATTTTAGCAAGAGTGTTTTTTATCCAAACCTAAATCATTACAGTGTTGGTGACGAGAGCCTGTTTTTTATGACTTATTCATAAACCCTTATTGTTGGATACAAGTAATCCCTGAATTCTGAATTCAAGATGAAGAATCTGAGTATGATGCACTACTTCTTGGGACAAGAAATATGAAACAGGATCAATGAGATTTTCCTAAGTCAAGGAAAATATACAACGAAAATATTAAAGAAGTATGACAGAATGCAAAATCCATCATGATGGATTTAAAGATGAAGATTGATGATGATTCAGACGAGACTGATCCATAGCTGATTGGATCATTGATGTATCTAGTTAACACCAGAATTGATTCATGCCATGCAGTGAATGTGCTTAGTCATTTCATGAGTCAACCGAGACAGAATCACTAGACAACAACAAAACATGTATTAAGATATATATGAGGCACGGTTGGATATGGCCTGAGATATGCCTCTAGTGTGAACTTGAGTTTGCAGGATATGTCGATTGAGATTGAGTAGAAAGTACAGTGGACTGGAAGAGCACATCTAGTTGATGTTCTACCGTAAAGTTTTCCATGGTTTCCTGATGCAGCAGGAAACAAAACTCTGTGGCCTTGAGTACCATAGAGGCAGAGTATATAACATCGAGTGTGTGAAGCAATGTGGCTTCACAAGCTTCTGACAGATTTACTTGACCATGATGGATCCTATGATGATAACCAAGAGTCATGTGTAAAACTCCTTGAGAACCCAGTGTTTCCTGATGGATCGAAACACAATAAGATGAAATATCCTTATATCAGAGATATGGTGCAGAGAAAAATTGTACACATGCAATACCTTCCTACACATGAGTAGATTGTAGACATATTCACCAAACTAACTTGGTGAAGAATGCCTCCCTAGTTAAGAGGGATTGTTGATGACTCCAGCCAAGAAAATATTCAAAGTACATCTGTGTGAGACTTGGCATGATGAAGAATTCTTCCCTAGCTGAGAGGGAGTGTTGATGATTGCAGCTATGTGAGACATTCTCCAGCTTACAAACCTATGAGATGTGGATCATTGCAGCTATGTGAAATATTATCCAACTTACAAACCTAAGAGAAATCCCCTGAAGAGGGTGTGTGGTTCCTATCTGAGACAGAGCTGAAATGTAGAGATGACCTCCTCCATACAGAGAGTTGAGAAGAAATCCAAATGATTCTTCTGTGTAACGCAGTGAGAAAGGTGATCTGCAGAGTTGGACATGCATGTGGTTGAGCACAAGGTGAACGTGTGAAATCCCAAAGTGTTGGGTGCATCGTCATGAGAACATAAATGAAGATGATGTATTAGCCTCCTCTGAGTAGAAGAGTTGATGAGAAAATCCACATGATTCTCATGTGTAATGCAGTGGGAAAGAAGATCTATTGAGTGGACGTGCATGTAGACAAGCACGGGTGAACATGATCCTAGTGGCTGAGCACTAGTAAAGAAGTGATTCTTCTATGTAATACAGTTATCCAGAGATATGGACATCCCTATGGATGTGCCCCTAGTGGATGAGCACTAGTGGGTGTATAATATCCCTTGCTATATTGTTCAAGAGTCATACCTGCCTATAACCCTAATTGTAATGTAAAGGGTATAGGTCGGCCCCACCTTAATGTTACTGGTAATTAATGTAAAAGATGATTAATATAGTTAATATTAATTATATTATAAGCTAGTGAGGTTGGCCCTGTTGTTCCAATAGACACTTCTATTGACAGGTTCAGTCTAGTATAAGTAAAGGTAAATTCCCCATTGAGGAAACATATCTTTCATGTGAGTTTGGAAATTTCAGCAAGTACACCTTATTGGGAAAAGTGTGCACCTCTCTTGGGCGCTAGTCTTCTAGGGTTTGAGCACCCTCTTGTGTACTAGGTCTTATTAGTGGTGAAGGTCTTTCTCTTGAAGAATATAGAAAAGGATTTGGCTGGGTTTTCTTCCATTGTTGAGAAGGGTTTCCCAGGTACTTTTTGTGTTCTTGTGCATGGTGTTTCTTCTTATGATCTTGGTTCCTGCAACATTATTGTTTATGGTTAAGACAAATGAAAAATTGGAATGAACTACATGCTTAACCCGACTTATTGAAAAATCAACACAGAAGGCAAGAGCCTTCATCAATATTTTTCGAACGGCTTGGTTATCATGTGCGATAAACTCGGTTGGAAAATCAGGTGGTCTTTTGGTAACTTGGGATCCAAATAAGTTTGATTTGGTTCCCTACATTTCTTGTGGTGGTATTTTTTTGACAGTCTTGTGTATTGAAAGCAAAAGGGAGATTACACTACTTAATGTATATGGTCTGTGCTCGGAAAGGAGAGGGTTGTGGAACAAAGTGGTAGAGTGTGGTTTGTTAACACATAAAAATATGATTATTGTTGGTGACTTAAACTTCATCTTAACTACGGGAGAGGTCTAGGGAGGGTCGGCCCAAGTTGGAACTTTGGTGGACTTTTTCAGAGAGTTTTTACAAAACTACGATTTAGTTGATCCGGCCTGACAAGATTGTCCCTACTTGGTGCAATGAGAGATCGAAAGTTGACTCCATTTCCAAGAGACTGGATCGGGAATTGCTATCTGAAGATCATTTAGCTAGTGTGGGCCTCTATAGGTCCTAGGTGGCATATCCCTTCGTCTCAGATCATGCACCTGTGTTATAATAGCTTGAGATTACTCCATTGTTTAAGGATTATCCATTCAAGTTCAATTCCCAATGGCTAAGTGAAGAAGAGTTTACAATTATTGTTCGGTCTATTTGGAACAACCATAAATTTTTAAAAGAGGAAGGAATACAGTGAAGGGTAGTTTGGAAATTAAAAGAATTAAAATCCTGAACTAAACTTTGGGTAAAGAAAAATAGGCATCGGAAATTGATCTTCTTTGAGAAGTTGGAGGAAGACATCGAAGCTGCTCTTCAGAAATCTACGGGGGAGAAACAATCACTGGCATAGGAAATGCATCTAAAACATCTAGAATAAGAAAAAAATAAGTACTTGCAGGCAGAAGAGGAACTATGGAGACAACGCAAAAGGGCGATTTGGATGCACAGTGGCGACCAAAACACAAAGTGTTTTCACCAATTTTCTGCTTATAGAAGAAATCGTGAACATGTTTGGGAGATTACTGATGATATTGAGCAGATTCATTCTGGTCAAATGGAGCTAAAAGCAAAGGCCACAAATATTTCAAAAAATTCTTTGTGGCGCAAGATCAATCCTTTGTAAATGAACAGGTCATAACAGGGGGTCTCTTCTCCCACATGGTAAATGAGGAGGAAATTAGAGTTCTAGAAAGCACTTGCACTCTGGATGAATTAAAGGAGGTGCTAAGACTTTTTAAAAAGGAGAAAAGTATGGGGCCCAATGGCTGGACTGTTGAGTTCTTTATTCATTTCTTTGATCTGGTAGGGGGAGATCTGTTGGAGATGGTAGAGGAGTCTAGGATCAAAGGTGAAGTGGTTGGGGAATGGAACAATTTTCGTAAATCTCTTATAGGATCAAGGGCCTACCTACAGGACAAAGTTGATGAGTTGATGTGGATCGGGGGAGATAATTCAGGATAACTCTTTGTCAAAAATGCTTATATATCCTTAATGTCAACACTCAAGATGCAGTCAATTGGTGGGTGGAGGTTAAATTTCTGAAATGGGATTTACCCTTAAAGATAAAACTATTTATTTGGTTAGCAGCGGAAAACAAAATACTATCATGGTACAACCTACAACAAAAAGGCTGGGAAGGAGCAAACTGCTGCCAACTATGAAAAAAAGAATCTAAGACTAGAAGCCATCTTTTGATCCATTGTTTCTTCACAAAAATGGCGTGGGCAAGAATCTGAACTGGGCAAAATATTAAAAAAGATTGGGAAGGGAACAATCTAATAGATTTGTATACAAGATGACTAGAGGAGAATATTTCCCCAACTACACTACCTGCTCTAATTTGCTGGAATATATGGTTGGAGAGAAATAAAGTAATTTTCGAGGAGGGTTCTCCTTCAATCTATTATGTGGTCACAAAGTCCCTTGGAGCACTAAAAAGGAACATTGGTCATCAAGAACCCTTTCCTTTACATTATTTCATTGTAACACATCGATTAGGCACTACAATGGCATGTTTTGATGGAGCAGCACAATCAAATGGCCAATAGTGTGGAGCAGGGGGGGTTATAAAAAATTTATAATTTTTAGTTTATAGATGGATATTTAATTATGGAGAAGGCACAAATACAAGGGAAGAATTATTGGGAGTGTGGGAAACCTTAACCTTGGCAACTCGGCTGGCAATAAGTGAAATCCAGGTATTGGGAGATTCAAAGGTAGTAATTGACTGGTTAAACGATAAAGGAAGATTACATTCATGTGCTTTAGAAAGATGGAAGCTTAGAATCAGGGACCTTTTCAAAAACATCAGAGAAATTATCTTTTCTCATATCTACAAAGATTTCAATAGGGAGGCGGATTTACTATCCAAACAAGTTATTCAGGAGCCAGAAGGAAGAATTACATTTTACAAGTGGGTTGATGGGATAGAAGGCCCCAAGATGATCTTAAACTTATATTAGCATTGAAAATAAGTTCCTATTGTATTTACCTTTATTTCTTGCATGAGTTGGTGACCAATAAAACTTTGTATTAGGAGAGTTGAAGGACTATTTGGCAGCCTGTATGTTTTCTATGGCTTAGCTTTTTGTTATCCATTTTGGTATCTTTTGATAGCTTTTTGGTACCTCGGGACTTTGGGATACACATAGATAATATGTTATCATAGTCGAGCTTTCCGGCTATGTTATCGTAGATATTGTAAAGACTTGAATATGTAAACAAATTGTTATCAATATAATTGAGCTAATTTTCTATTGGAAAAAAAACAGAACCGCCTATAACAACTACATGTAAAAAACATTTAAATAAGTGAAAACATTCATATTAAACTTAAAATTCAAGCAATAATCTAAATACACATTAAAATTTGTTATCCTTAAAATCCATGAAAATTGTCGATTAAATTACACTACAATATAATTATTTATCTACTACAATTTAGTTATCCATTCTCCATTCACAATACTCAAAGTTATAAATTAATAATACTTAACCATCACAATCACACAAACAATACACAAGTTCAAAATCAAGTTGACCACTCACTAACTAAATACCCAAGTCATCCATGAGATTGGATTCATAGACCAAGTTAACCACTCACTAACTAAACACCCAAGTCATCCATGAAATTGGATTCATAAACTAAGCATAATGCTTATGATTTTTTTATTATCCATTCATTATTCCCTCATCACCATTCATTCATATTTATAAATAAATAAAAATAAAAGAAATCACATATTTAATTTACATAATAAAAAATAAAAAATAAAAAACATATTTCCTTTCCCTAAAAACCAAAAACACATTTAAAATTAAAATCATACTAAAGCATTCCACTTTCTATATTACTAAATGTAATGTTTCCACGTTGCCATAAATATCAACTATTGTGTGTTTAGTTTTAATCTCACTTCTTTTAATTAATTTCTTCAATAAGGGAATATATGTTAAACAGACTGAGTTTATAAAGGGCTTTGTTGGCATCCAGGGTCAGGCCATTCAATTTTTCTAGCTCGCGTTCGCATCCTTGGGCTAGGATATGCTTCCTTACTTACTCCACCTCTTATAGAACATCTCCATAACAAAAATATTTGGTACCTTTACCAGATCCTCTCGGCGACTCTTCCTAACAATTGGCTTTCCAGCTCTTCACTCAACCTCAACGATGATCTAGCTGCTATATGGAACACCTTATGTGCGGTCTTATCACTTGCGGGAATACACTTAAATGATAGGGCCGATCTTTTAATTTGGTGCAAGGCAGATCTTTCCAGAAATATCATTGTTCAAAATGCATACATGGAGATAATTAATTCGATCTGGCCATCAAACATAAAGGGCTGGAAAAAAAAATTGCCCTGGCATCTCCCCCACAAATTAAAACTCTTATCTTGGCTCATGTTCAATAAAAAACTAAACACCTGGGATTTGCTACAGAAAAAAGGTTGGTCTGGACCAAACATCTTCCAACTTTTCTTCAATGATGTAGAGACTGCAGATCACTTGTTCATCAATTGCACATTCACCAGATCAGTTTGGAGAAAAATGAATTTGGTGCTTAATATCAATTTTGTCTGGGATGGGCCATCGATGATCCAGATTTTATGAGCAGAAGGAAATGAATACAGATTATTAACAGGTGCTTAACACAAAATAACAGAGATACAGTAAAACTGGTTTTCTCTTCAATAAGGAAATAAGTTGAACTGTAAAATGCAGCGGAAACAAGCTTGTTGGAATGGTGGCAGCTTATCTCTGAGAAGAGATGTGATGGTTGCGCTCATTTACAAGAAGATGATTACAATGAGGCTCTGAAGGCCTTTTTACAATAACAGGAATGCCAAAAACCTTATACATCTAAAAACCTAACCATAGGAGATGAAGCGCCAAAAGTCATGTGGGCCTTGTTTGGGTAAGTTAGTACATCACTTTCTGGGGTCGTAACTTTTGCATACGATCTCTGTTTTAGGCGTATGATATCTCGTTGGAAAGGTATCGTTGAGGAGATTCATTTTGGGGGTAATATAAAAGGAACATCCATATTTCTCCCTGTTTTCCCAAAAAAACATCATTTAGGGCCTCAAAACGGCTTCGGAAGTGAAAAACTACTAAAAATAGTAAATTACTAAAATTGCCAGAAAATTGTTTTGAGCCAGTTGGAAAAGGTGGGTGGCCACCGATATCCACCTAGATCAATCCTTCCTCACTAGGAAGAAATGGTCTCCATTGCATTGCGTTCCCCCATCAGATGAGGAAATTTCTGTTGAATTTGGCCTCGGGTGAGCCAATTGCCTTGGTGCAGGAGTTGCCCTACTTTGACGACTCGATAAAGCTGGATCTTTTGTTGTTGAGTGCCCTTGATCTGTGTGTCCACAATCTGATCATTGGATGCCTATTGTATGCAGTCCGGGTTGAGCTATTTTGGTGTCAGTTGTTCTGCTACTTCTGAGGTGTCCAATAATGGTGGGTTATAAGGGCGAAGGAGATCCACATTGAACACTAGGTGCAGGCCAAGGAAAGGAGGAATGTTGAGCTCAAAAGAATTATCCCCCGTGGCTTTGGTGATGTTGTATAGCCCATAACAGAGTGGGTGAAGCTTCTGATGGGGTTTTGTAAGGCATTCTTTCTGCAAGTGCAACTAAACTTTGTCGCCCACCTGAAACTTATGTGGCACCCGATGTTGATCATGGCGTTGCTTGTACTTGTCATTGGACTTCTGTAGGATATCCTGAACCTGTTGGCAGATGTGTTGGATTCGATCAATGAACTGGGTGGCTTTATCAACTTCAGTTGGAGCAGGAGATGAGTCGGTCGAGGTGACTCCAAGGGGAAGTCCAACATCTATGGGACCCAATGGTTGGAATCCCAACCCCACCTGAAAGGGGTTGTGGCTGGTTGAGTTATGCAGGGATCGATTGTAGCTATGTTGGACATAGGGAAGGCTCTCATCCCATGTGCAAGGGTGATTTGAATTATACATGCGAAGGATATGCACAATCATTCTATTTACGACCTCGGTTTGGCCATCTATCTAGGGTTGGAAGGTCGTGGATTTAGTGAGCTTGGTGTCTAGAAGTGACCAGAGGCTCGACTAGAATGTGCTGAGAAATCGATTGTCTCGATCTGAGACAATGGTTTGTGGGATTCCAAAATGTACCCAGACTCGTTCAAAAAAGAGCTTGACAGTGGCCTATGTTGTGATGCTCTTCTTGCAGGTAACCAGAATCACCATTTTAGAAAAGCGATCAACAACCACAAAAACACAGTCATTTCCCCACTTGGTGGATGGGAGGCCCGACATGTAGTCCATTGAGATGGATTCCCATGGCCTGTCAGGAGTAGGAAGAGGTGTGTACAGGCCTTGTTTCTTAGTGGTCAGTTTGGCAATAGCGCGGGCGGTGTAGGACCTGATATATTTGTTGACCTCCTGCTGAAGTTTTGGCCAGTAGAAATGTTTATGTAGCATCGCCACTGTCTTTTCGACGCTGTAATGTCCTACCGCCAAACTGTAATGGGATTCCTAGATCAACTTCGCTCATTCTCTTGATGGAACACAGATATGGCCCAGACGACACAACAACCCATCCTAAAGATGGAAATTATCGACAACTGCATTTGCACCCAACATTTGGTAGGTGGTGGTGAAGTCTGGGTCTGTCTCATAGAGTTGGGGCCATTCAGAGGTCTCATGGCCACAAGAGTCTAGCATCGTGGTGAATGTCGTGACTGACGGTCTGTTGAGTCAATCAGCGACGTGATTGGTGCTTCATGTTTTATACTTGATGTTGAGGTGGAATTATTGCAAGTATGTGGACCACTTTTAATGGCGATCATTCTGCAATTTTCCTTGTGTCTGCATGAATTGCAGTGGCTTATGATTGGTGTGGATGACTTTCTCCTTCCCAAGAATGTAATGTATCCACTGGCATAAGGCTTGCACAATGGAGTGTTGGAAAAATACTGAGAGGGGGGGTGAATCAGTATTTTGAGCTATTAACAATTTTTCACTTTTCTTTCACTGAAAAATCTTAGTCTACTTTATAGAGACCAGTTATTGTATATTCTTATGAAAACAATAGTGCATCCAGGGATTTCTTCATTCATCAGATGTCTTTTAAACAGTAATTCAACAAAATATACTAACACAGATGAATAGGACACATGAACACCGGGATTTAAGGTGGAAACCCAATTAGGGAGAAAACCACCGCTGTTGTTGTCTCTGTATTCAATGATTATTATTAAGAAAACATTCTACAACAATGTACTAGTGCAGACTCATACTAGTACGCAGGCTTCTATCTGTAGAAGGCTACAACCTTCTCTCGTTTACCAGCCTTTCCTGGAAGGGAGCTTCAACCCCCTGAAGATAGCACCAGTTTCTACTGGTATAATGCTACTGCTGAAGGGTTTAACCCTCATACTCACTGCTGACCACGTTTCATTAATTTTCACACTGGATCAGGCAGTTTCATCTAGTGGTTATGATAGTCACAGAAATTATCTTAAGAGTAAACACAGATCTACAGACTATCAGGCCGTTACTAAAGGACACATAAAAACAACTCAATAAACCTAGAGATAATGCTTCTGATCTCGTGTTTGTTGAACCCACAGCTGAGATCTCTCTGTCAATGTAGATCTTCCGCCCAACTGCCACAAGGAGGTTCCTCTTTCTTCAAATCTTCCATGCTGCCTGCACAAATGACCTCACCCACCAGTAGCTATCCTTATTGTCAGAAAATGGCCTCTGCGTCCTG
>ML796810.1:143288-158006 GCA_009831015.1 Picea engelmannii | reverse complement strand
CAACGGTTCAGATGCAATCTTGGCTCAACGGCTGCGATTACATCGCGAAATCGCATATCGCGATTTCGGGGTTTTCGTTGTCATTGTTCACGAGACTCGTGAAACTCCGATTCCCGATTCTCCGATGAAGCCCCCTGTTTACATGTGGATGGTCCCGATCACTGCTTGATTTAATGGCTGTGATCAAATCGCGAAATTGCATATCGCGATTTCGGGGTTTTCGTTGTCGAGTGAACTGGACATTTCAAAGTCCCAATCCCGATTCTCCGATGGGGCCTCCAGGCTGCCACGCGTCCACACGAATAGACGGTCCAGATCTCGTCGGGAATTCACCTTGGCTTTAACGGCTACGATCAAATCGCGATTTCGGAGTTTTTGATGTCAAGTGAATTGGACATTATAAACTCCCGATCCCCGAATCTCCGATGACTTATCTCCTTCGCAACTTCTGCAGATCTGACGGTTGTCGGTCTTTCGGGAAATTTGAATGGAATCCAATGGTCACTGGATCTATGTCTTCCTTCTTCTCTGTAATCTCTTGCTGTGCGCATTTTCTTCAATGCTGTACCTCCTGATCTCTTACGTCTGAATCCCCCAAGGGGTTTTATCCTTCATATCCTTCCATCTCCGTTGTTGCCATCAATGACAACAACCATCATCGTTGCTTGTTCAATATTTGCCAACATGGAGTACATTTATTTGTCGTAAGTAGGGTACTTACGGACAACATTTAATAGTGTCTCACTATGATAGGCCACGGGGTGGTTGTGCTGAGTGAGAATGGCGCCCACAACACAGTTTGAAGCATCTGTCTCGATCTCAAAGGGTTTTTGCAGGTCTAGTAGTGAAAGTATTGGGGTTGAGCACAAGAGTTGCTTCAAATCATCGAATTCTTATTGTTGGGACCGATCCCACACAAATTTATCTTTACCACCACCCCTGGTTATTTGGCTGAGATTCCCTGTAATATGAGAGAATCCAAACACGAACCTACAGTAGAAATTGGCAAGGCCCAAGAAGCTTCGAAGCTCAGTGAGTGTGGTTGGGGCTGGCCAGTCAAGGATGAATTGGATCTTGGCTCAATCCACATGTACGCCATGTTAATCAATGATGTATCCTAGGTAATGGACTATGTCCATGCCGAAGGAGCACTTTTCCAAGTTGGTGTATAGCTTGTGTTGTTGCAGGGTGTGCAGAACCTACTGAATATGCTACAAGTGTTCATCCCAAGTATTGTTGTAAATGAGAATGTCATCCAGATACACCACTGCAAAAGTATTGGTGAATGGTCACAAGATATCATCCATTATCCTCATGAACGTGGTTGGAGAATTTTTCAAACCAAAGGGCATGGCCAACCATTCAAAAAGGCCTTCCTTTGACTTGAAGGCAATCTTCCATACATCTGTCTATTCTATCGGGACCTTGTGGTAGCCAGACTTCAGATCAATCTTACTAAAGTATTTGGCCCCCATGAGTTGATCAAGGAGGTCGTCGATTTGGGGAATCAAGTACCAGTTTCTAACTGTGATTTTATTTATAGCCTGGTAATCTATGCAGAGTCTCCAGGTTCCATCTTTCTTCTGTACTAGCGCGATTGGGCTCCCGCAAGGTGATGAGCTGGGACGGATGTGCCCCTTGTGGAGCAGTTATTGGATCTATCACTTGATCTCCTCTTTATCTAATAGAGAGAGGCAATAGACTGGCCCATTGGGCAGCGGTGCGTTAGGGGTCAGATCGATGGGGTGCTTGACCTGGCAGTGCAGAGGTACCTCGGTAGGTGAGGAGAAGATATTCGAGTATTCTTCCATGACCTTATCTACTTGCTTCTATTATGTGGAGAGGTCAGTCGCAGAGACCCTGGATGTGGCTGTGATATTTATTTTATTCTAAGAGTGAATCATGAAGAAGACAAACTTCCCTGTTTGAGAGGTGACCTTCCTGCATTTCTTAGTAGAGATCAAGGAAATAGCACTAGGTGGGACTGCCTCGGGTATCCTGTACAATTTCCGGTTTAGATTAATAATAACACTACGATACCTAGACTCATATACAGCATGACATTTCCATAAATAAGGTTGGCCCAAAATAACATCACAAACTTCGAGAGGAGAAACATCACACAATACCTCATCTTTGAAGGGCTTGATGTCGTACGATAGTCGGCACTATTCGTTGACGCGGAGATCACTTCCTTGGCAGATCCATCCAATGATGTAGGGTTGTGGGTGTAGCGTTTTCGGTAGGGCCAACCGCTTGACGACCTCTGCTGATATGAGGTTCTTTTGGCTATCGCTATCAATGATGAAGTGTAGCAGGGTGCCTTTTACCCACATATGTGAATGGAAGAGGCACTCTCCTTCTTCTAGCTCGTCTGGTTCACCAGACTGGAGCTTGGTGGTAATAATGGTGGCACTGGTTCCACATCAATGATCTGTCTTCCCCTTTCTAGTTTTGGCTCAGAGTCAGAACCCGCATCTAATTCAGAGGCTTTCACTTCGGCCACCAACAACTGCTTTGAGCGACAGTCGACAGTGTTATGCCAAGGGTTCTTATGGAAGTCACACCTCTTCCCGGTCTCTTTCTTTGTCTTTTCGGTGTCCTTATTTGCTTGCGGTTTGGACTGGTTGTCCTGATACTGTCCATCTTTGATCTGTCCTTTGTTCTGTGGGTTGGGGCCACCCTTTCCTGGATTTTGTTGTGTGGGGTTCCTAGGCCCAAATTGTCGTGTCTTTTTTTTGAGCTTTTGCTTGATTTTGACGACATATTGATAGGTCGCGCCCAAGGATGAGATGTCCAGAAATTCCATTTTGGTTTGGATGTATCTATGCAGAGCACCGTGATACTTGAGCACCAGATGTCGCTCTGAATGTTTGATACCCAGCTTGGTGTGCAAGGTATGGAATATATTTGTGAAATCTAGCACTTCTTGGTCTCTTTCTTGCCGCAGTATAGTCCATTTGGTATACAAGTCGTCATAACTTATGAAAGGGTAGTATTTTTCCTTAATATCATCCCTAAAGGATTCCAAGGTGGTCGTGACTGTAAATAATGAGGGTTCCTTTGTTTCCTTTTTCTCACAGAAAGTTTCCCACCAATCTTTGACATGGGGAACGGCTTTGAGGAGCGCAAAAGTAATATTTTCTCTATTCGAAAAGTTATGGACAAAAAAATACCCTTCTAGTAGATTCAACCACTTGTCTACAACATATGCATCTATCTGACTTTCAAATATAGGAATATCAAAGTTTATTTGTACCTTGAAGGGGGTGGCACCTCCACTCGAAGAAGATGTGTCACTTGTTGGTAGTCGCCGAAGGATTTGCGCGAAACTATCCATCATCTCATTCCTTTGTTGCGTGAGGGATTCCTCAATCAACAATTTGAAAGGATCTCGTGTACCATCATCTTTCTTTTCTCCTTCCATGAGAGGTTGCTTGGGCGTTCGAGAGATTTTTTCCTCAAGAGAAACAAGCTCGAGACCCAACTTTTTGTACTCCGGCCTCGTTGGGGACATGCATTAAGATGACAAGGAGCAAACCGCTCTGATACCACTGATATGGATTTTATGAGCAGAACAAAATGACTACAGATTATTAACAAGTGCTTAACACAAAATAACAGAGATACAGTAAAACTGGTTTTCTATTCAATAAGGAAATAAGTTGAATTGTAAAATGCAGCGGAAACAAACTTGTTCGAATGGTGGTGGCTTATCTCTTAGAAGAGATGTGACGGTTGCACTCATTCGCAAGAATATGATTACAATGAGGATTTGAAGGCCTTTTTAAAATAAGCAGGAATGCCAAAAACCTTAGACATCCAAAAACCTAACCCTGGGAGATGAAGCGCCAAAAGTCATGTGGCCCCCCTTTGGGTAAGTTAGTACATCAACTTCCTGGGGTTGTAACTTTTGCATACGATCTCTTTTGTAGGCGTATGATGGCCCGTTGGAAAGGTATCAATGAGGAGATTCATTTTGGGGGAAACATTGAGGGAACTTCCATATTTCTCCTTGTTTTCCCAAAAAACATCGCTAGGGCCTCAAAACAGCTCCAGAAGTGAAAAACTGCTAAAAATAGTAAATTACCAAAATTGCCAGAAAATTGTTTCGATCCAGTTGGAAAAGGTGGGTGGCCACCGATATCCACCTGGATCAATCGATCCTTGCCGGCTTCGACTTTTGGATGCATAGGGAACTCTCTTTTAAACATTTTCCATCTCTGATTTGTTGGTCCATCTGGTTGATCGAGAACAATAAAATCTTCTCAATTGAGATCCCTTCCATTAACACTACAACACATAAAGCACTTGTTCTATTTAAAATTTGTATTGACAGCTCCCCTTATAAACCAAGAAAAAATATCACGAAGAGGATTCCTAAACTTGAGGAATTTACAATTGGATGGTTCGATGGAGCAACATCATTAAATGGAGCACAGAGTGGTGTCGGTGGTCTGATCAAAATAACAAAAAATTCCTACTATCGTTGGACCTTTAACTGTGGCTCGGGCACCAATACCAAAGAGAAACTTTTGGGTGCCTGGGCTACTCTCTTCTTGGCTTCCAGACTACACATTAAACACTTCAGATCCTTGGAGACTCCATAATTATCATTGACTGGTTAAACAATAGGGGAGACCTTCAATCCATCTCTCTCTTGGCTTGGAAGGACATAATCAGATCACTTTTTCCCTCTTTTAAAAACCTCAGCTTCAACCACATCTATCGAGAGTATAATAAATCTGTTGATCATTTATCCAAGTTGGTGCTTCAAAAAAAAGAGGGCATTATTACCTATAATCTATGGATAGATGGCCATGAGGGCCCCTCCCATTTCATTACTCTCCATTAAGCATTGCCTATATTTCCAAGTACTTTGTGTCTTTATTGACTATTTTTTATCATTGGCTTCCTCTGAAGCTATTTTGATTGTATTGTTATTCCAACGCTCTCTTTGTAATTGGTTATTTTATCACTCTTATTTTTGAACTTTCTCCATCTGATGGTTGAGAGACCACTATTGGCGAAAGATCATTGACAATTATGTCTTTTTAGCACTGCCTTTGTAACATCTCTAGTCTAGAGAACACATTATATTCATTAATATAATTGAGAAATTTTCTCGTTGGAAAAAAAAAGGGATATATGTTAAACAAAGTGAGTTTATAAATGGACATATTAATTTTTTTCACTAAATGCAATGTTTCGAGGATACAATAAATATCAGCTATAGTGTTTAGTTTTAATGTCACGTTCTTTTATTTAATTTATTCAATGAGGGGATATATAAAGGGATACATGTTAAACAGAGTGAGTTTATAAGTGACACATTAAATTTTTGTTTGTCTAGTTCATTTATTTGAATCATTAAACCAAAATTTTTAAACACAAAGTTTTATAGTTAAAGTTTCCATCAATCAAATGAAATTATAATTTTTAATAAAACTCTTAAGAATTTGACAAAATTTATCCACTTATTAACTTAAGCCTAAAAACAAATCAACATACATTAAATAATTGAGATACCATATTATCAATATCTTTGCTCTTATTACATTCTTAGATATTATCACTTCTATTATCATTTATTGATATTCTTTATAATATATCAATCTTTATTATAAAAACAATTAATATATTTTTTATTATTAATATTTTTTATAATATATCAATCTTTATTATAAAAACAATTAATATATTTTTTTTTATTAATATTTTTTATAATATATCAATTTTTATTATAAAAACAATTAATATATATATTTTTATTAATATTTTTTATAATATATCAATCTTTATTGAAGAACTCTATCATAATTTTACATCTACTCTTTCCACTTCTATTAACAAGTTCTCTTTTGAAGTGTCCTATAAAAAAAATAATAGAACGACCAACCCTTGATATGATAAAGAATGTAAAATTGATAGGAAAGTCATTAGGGATACTTCTAATGAGTCCTTAAAACTCGATAAGATCAATACGTACAAAGCCCTAATTATAAAGAAAAAAAAGGGTACTATATCAATAAAAGGCAAGAGCAACTTTCACAACTATATAAGTTGGATCCTAAGAAGTTCTGGAGCCAAATTCTAAAACGAAATACTAAAGAAAATAATAGGATTCCTTTAAGGGACTGGAATTTCTACCTTAAAAGTCTTTACGAGTTCCCTAATGCCATGGACACAATTCCTATTGTCCCTACAAAGGAAGAATTTTTTTCTTTAGATGACATAGAGTTCGGGGTTAAGTGGCTTGCAAATGGGAAAGCTAAGGACATTGAAGGCTACCAAGCTGAAATTTTTAAAATCGGAGGGAAAATTCGTATCACTCACATACACAAGCTCTTCAATTTAACAGTCAAGAAGGGCTTCCCTAAACCCTAGACGCAAAGCCTCATTGTTCCTATTTTTAAAAATGGGGATAGAAACATTCCCTCTAATTATACGACCATTATTATTAGCCCGATTTTAGCCAAGCTTTATGGAATTATTTTGGAAAAAAAGATTAGCCTTTGGCTAGAAAATCACGGTAAAAGAGTTAAAGGCCAGGTTGGGTTTAGGAGTTATCATTCAACTGTGGACCATCTTGTTACCTTTAGGATCATTGCAGAGGAGTTCCACAAGACTAAAACCAATCTTTTTTGTTGTTTTGTTGACTTTAGAAAATCTTTTGACATGGTTCCTATGAAAAACCTTTGAAATAGGTTGGAAGAGATAAAAGTCCCTCTCAAGTTGAGGGTTGTTGCAATAAGGATGTATGAGAATGTTTTTGCTAAGTTTAACACTTAGGGCTGGTCAAAAAAGATTAACTGCAATATCGGAGTCAAACAAGGGTGTCCCTTGTCCCCTACCCTTTTTGACATATACAATGACAAGTTAGAAGATTGCTTGGAAAAAGTAGGTTGTGTCGACCCTACTCTCACTGGTATAGTCGTCAATCTTCTTCTTTATGTTTATGATATAGTTCTTATGGCAAGGAGTCCCCATGATCTTGAAAACCAACTAATAATCCTCAAGGATTTTTTATCCAATATGGGTATGATTGTTAATATTGATAATACTAAGGTCATGATTATTAAATCCAATAAGATACCTTATGATATCTTCGTATATGATAACAACAACTTGGACGAAGTGACTTCATACAAATATCTTGGAATTGATATTCACCACAAGCTCAATTGAAATTATAGCATTGAGAAAAGGATTATTGGGGGATGGAAAGCTTATTATGGGCTTGAAAACAATTGTAAATCAGCTGATCTTTGGAGTTGGGATAAGAAGAAACTCCTCTTTGAGACTCTTGTTACACCTGTTATTCTTTATGGATATGAAGTCTGGGGTTGTAGTATCTCTCGTGAATCCTGGAGAAAGATAGAGCAAATACAAAAGAATTTTATAACCTATAATCTCAAAATTAAAGGAAATACGCCCTATCCCATCCTCCTCTTAGAAACTAGCCTCTCCCCCATTGAGAGCATGGCTATGACTAGATACTTAATGTATAAGAACAAGTTAAACAACATGGAAGACAAGAGGATTCCTAAAATTGCTTCAAAATCGAGTCATAATCACCCTCGACTCAAGCGAGGATGGCATAACGATGCCCGGTCTTGGATAAACTATTGGGGAATCATGGAAGACACCATTTTGCAGAATAAAGATACTATTAAAATAAACATCAAATCAAAATTTAAGGAGAAAACATGGTGTGATAAAGAGTTAGAGGAAAAAAGAAAATTAAGGTATTATAAGGATGTAATCAACCCTAATCTAGAACTAAGTTTAGGCGAGCGCAACTGGAAACCTCCACCAGAGGGATCCCTCAAGCTAAATTTCGACAGGGCATCCAAGGGCAACCTAGGACGGACTGGTATGGGGGGAGTAATCAGGGACAGACAAGGAAGAATTATCCGGCTATACACAGGAAGTTTGGGGAATTCAACAAACAACGTTGCGGAATTTGGAGCATTGGAGATAGGTCTGGAGATACTACACAGGGAAGGAATGGAAAATGTAATAGTGGAAGGCAACTCCATGCTAGTCATCAACACAGTAAGGAAACTCCAAAACGACACCAAAGTGGGGAAAATATAGAGGCACTAGCGCTTGGCTTACTATCTGTAGTAGATTCAGGAGCATTTGCAGACAGGGATCACAGTGGAGTTGCATTGGGTCTGCAGGTCAACAAATGGACTCACGGATAGAATTGCTAATGAAGAGGTCGACATGGAAGGATTAGAATTGGATGTCACATGGATTAACATCCCAAGTGGCCAGTTTCGGACAGACTGTACCCAACTAGCGGCAAAGGACTATGATGGTAGCCGAAGTACGAGCGACCACATCGAGTCTGGAGACACAGAATTAAACAAAGAGCAAGCAGGATCTAAGCTGAATCCGTTAGGCCACCTTTTAAACATGAGTTACAATGCAAACCACAGTCACACCACAAGAAGGGGTACGATACCAAGGTATTGTCAATAGAAGGAAGTACAAGGGTTGGTCGTGGGAGAATGGAAAGGGTAAGTCGCAGCCGGCAAAGGACGAAGACCAAAGAGATAGCCTGAGAGCAGGTATGGGTACACCTCATCTACACCCAGATCCCAAGGGAAGAAATGATTGGAGGACAGCGAGTAAGGCAAAAGATTGGCACTGGAATGACGATAGAGCTCCCAAGCGCACACACTCAAAAACAGAGATAAAGGACCGAAAAATACACCTTTACGGGAGACAAATGATTACCTGGAGAAGACCACCTCTGTGGAAACTCTATAAAAGAAGAAGCATCAGGGATAGCGACAAACCAACTAGCAGCAATTCCAGAGACCAGGAAGGGGAGAGTAGTAGCAGAGAAAGAAAGCACAACAGAAGCCATGACTTACAAGAAAAGATTGTAAGAACGAAGAATACCTAGAGTAAGAGGGGACCCCAGGGGGAGGAACTCCCAATAAGCGCCTGAAAGATCACTAGGATGGAACAGGCGGCCAGAGAGGCCAAAGGCACCTTCCTCGAGCAGGAAGATACAAAGGGTAAAGCAGTCATCGACAGATGGGAGCGGGAAGTCAACACCAAGCGCCAGGGCAAAGCCTAGGCAGAACTCATCCAAGAAGCAGACGGGTTAAGAAACCCAGGGGCCACACAGCCCAAAAAAACCCTCTACCACAAAACGGTGGAGGAAGCCTAGCCTAATATGCAAGCTGAGAGCAGAAAAGAACGAGACCAACAGGGTGGCAAACCGAGGCCGTAAGAAGGAAATCATAGAAATCTTGAGCCGCCTCAGTGACTTGGAGGCCAGCGTAAGAGGCATAACAGAGAACCAGAGGAACCAAGGCGAGAAAATAGACCGACTGGCTGGTCAATTCCAACTCTACCTTCGCTATGTCCATCACATGGACATCACTCCAGAAGATTGACGCGGAACACCATCCAGCATCAGAAGGACGCGCACGGTGGAGCAGAAAAAGGAAAATGAGGTAAGGAAGGAAGGAGATGAAAGCCACCCAATCTGTGTGGACTAGCGCAGCACCAACTCAACTTCTTTTGTTTATCAGTATAGGAACAACTCATGTTATATGCTCTTGCTTTTATGTATTTCTGATGGTATAGTTATTTTTTCCTTTTTCAAATGAACTTATGGAGACTGGGTCGGTTTCCCCAAGTGGCAGCCCAGCCATCCTTTCACTAATGTAGATAGCGTAGCTTGGGGACCCCTGATCTAGTTTCCTTTTTGGCAGACTAGGGGCCACCCCTTAGCCTTTTTTTGTACAATATTTTACTTAGTAATACAGAATCCCAACTCACTTACAAAACAAAAAAAACCTAATCTAGAAAATCAAAATTGTCTATCTGTTTTGCCAAGTGTAAAGAAAAAAATAAACATTGATAAGATAAGAACAAATTCTCACGAACTCCATAGTGAAATCGGGCGTTGGTCAATTCCTAAAACACCATGGGATGAAAGAGTGTGTCACCTTTGTGACACTAAGAAGGTTGAAGATAAAAAGCACTTTCTCTTAGATTGTCTAGCCTATATCCATATTAGATCTCATTTTCAAAATATTTGTCACACTACCAACCTTCCTAACCTCTTAACTCAACAAAAGTATGGCGATCTTGGAAAGCTTCTCTGCTTTTCGAGCACATAAACAAAATTCTAAAAAATCGCAAGTAATCAATTACCCTCTTAAGATCCGATAGACCAATTCGATCTTAGTGAACGTTAATCATTATCATCATCATCATTATAAAAAAATTAAAAATAAATTTTTATTAGTAAAACTTTTAATAAATATAAAATAATAAATTATGAATTGATCGAATAATTAAATTTTCAAAAATATTATAAAAATGCTTTTCACTATATCAATTTTTAGTATAAAAAATACAATTTTTTATTAGTTCAAATTTTAATAAATATAAAATGATAGATTATGAATGGGTTGGATAATTAAATTTTAAAAATATTATAAATTCACTCGTATTATTGTTATACCTTATTTATTATAACTATATTTTAATAAATAGAAAATAAAGAATTTTCTTCCTCCATTTTATACTATAAAACTTTTGCTTATTTAAGTGTAGTTTGACTATCTTTCCTCCCATTGAAAGTATCTTTACATCCATTCATCTTTGCTTTCTAATAATATCATACTCGATGGAAATGATAGCCATCTTCATTATCTCCACACCTATTATTTGGTACTTATGTTTTTAAGTATAATCATTTCATTAAATCCAAGTTTTCCTCACTTTCTTTTCAACTACAAATAATGAAAAATTATTGTTTATGATCATTTTAACATTTTAAAACCATGGAAAAGATCATGTTAAGCAACTTTTTTTTTTAAGAATAATATATTCTTAATCTAATAATTACATCATATTTCTTCTCATAACTTTAAAAATGTGCTAATATCTCTTTATATTTCTTTACATATTTTATATTTAAAGGGAAATTATTGATTCTATGTAACACCAAGTTTCATTGAATTATTAAATTTAAAATAGTTTTTAAATAAGATTTAATAAAATATATTATAAAAAAACATTTTTAACATTAATTTCTATAAATTTATATTTAAAATTTAATTTTTAATTATAATTAACTAAACTTCTATCATAACTCAACCACTTTACACGTTCGAAAGATATACTCATCAGTCCTTCTCATATTTATAAATACTAATTGTACTTAAATATTTATAAGTTATTTCCTTTTTTTTCCCTATCATCTTTCTACTCACCCGAATGATACCTAAGTCGGTGAGAGCTTAACCAATTAAATTATATACGCGGAACCTTTACTGATAACACTTAGATTTTGGGACCGGGAATTAAAGGCTAGTTGATATAATTATTTGTTTTAATAAAATTGATGTTATAATTTTTTTTAATTATTTCAAGTAATAGTTTAAGTTAGGCTTTTCCTGTTTTGAATATATATAGTACGAGTAAAATTATTTTTGAATATATATAGTACGAGTAAAAGTATTTTTTATCAGTTTGCTATAACTTGATTAATTCCCGATGAGAGGGACATGTGTCTAGATACTCTAAAAGAGTTGAAGTGGTTTGCTCCTCCTTTCCTTTGAAAGGGTTATTAGAGTAAAGGGTTGAGGTTGGCCAACCTTTTATGAAATTATTCTTGGTTTAAGTAGATTATGTGGAAGTTTTAATCATAAGAGTTAAATGTGAGGTTGGTAAAGCTAAGGGGAAGTGTCAACAATAAAATTATGGTAGGGTGTTAAGTTGATTATGGTAGAAGTAGGATAATGATCAATTGTTGTGGGGGTGAAATCCTCATTAATATAAAGTGTTTATGGTTAATTTTTCTACAACTCAACTTAACATTAGTCGTAGGGACCTTAGCTTGATTACCATCTCATAAGAGCAAAAGCTTACTTAGGTATTATCTACAGGGATGTGGTTGTTCATTTTAGAGAGGTTTTTGGGTATTTCTCGTTTACTCGAGGGTTAGTTCATGTGATCTAGAGCCAAACATGGTTCCTCTCATGGATGAGAGGTCACAGGTTCAACTCAATCAACCCCCTCAGGGTTAGGTACCATAATCGACGATGATGGTTTACCTTGGTTACTCGAAGGGTTTTTCACGAGGTTTTCTTTGGATCAATCAGGTCAATGAAAGCGAGGTATTGTTATAGCCCACATTTGGGTTCAAATCCTCAAAGAAATGGTGGGTCTACCCTTCATGTTGGTGTGCTCCCAGAAGGAGGCATTGTAAAGCAATATAGTTATGGTCATTAAGTCAAACTTGAGCTCACGCCTCCAATTATCAAACGATGTCCCACTTCTAATAGGTGAAGGATGTTTGACAATTAAGACTCTCGAAGAGGCTTGCTTAGAGTTATATGTGGGTGTGTGAGAGAGAAGTAGGTTCTTACATCCACATATTTTTTGTTAGTAAATTTCTCTATGTTAATAAAATGGATTTAGCTTCGACTTAGATACTACCATTAAGGAGTATCTTCTATGTCAAATTCACATAGGATTTGTTTGTGACCTCATATGTTACCTATGACACACTACCTAAGCTCAACTACCCATGAGATATTACAAGGTAACACAATGACCCATTAGCACGAGGACCATCATAAATAACTACTCTAGCTTTTATCTTACTGTTAACATCAACAATGTTTTATACATTATGACATATTTAATGCCTATTGCATCAACACAACATCACACTTTGGGGAGACTTTGGTCAACCACATTAGCATCAAGAGCGTGTGCTTCAAGTTTTGAACCTAGCTTATCATCATGGGAGTCGCTCCAACTTACCACTAAACCACAACACAATGGTCTTGTAAACTTTTGGCAAAGATTAAGAAGAAGATGGAGTTGGACTTGGATCCACAAGGAGTGATCTAAACTTGTAGCAAACTTCCCTCTAGTGGTTGGAATATGATGCTATAGAAAGTTAGATTTCCCATCGATCTGATCAAATTTTTTATGTTGTAGGTCGATTCAAAATTGGGAAAAAACTGCAAAGACGTTATTTCACCATGCACGAGCCTTAGATCATGGTAGAACTATACTCTTGCCTAAAAAAATTGTCGAATCTTATCAAATTTGTGGTCAAAAAGAGGGTTCATTTGCTATAAGATTATCTTACTCCAAACGATCCAGATGGATCTCGGTGGCCATCCACCTTTTCTACTGAATCACCATTTTGAGCCTGTGGTTTTGATAAATCATGATATTTACCCTTTTGATGGGGAATGGAATGTAATGTCATCTTCATTTGTTAATTACAGACATCAAGTAATGATTTCATAGTGGTCTTATGTACATGCCTACAACATAGCGTTAATGCATCGGATCCCATTAGAACTCCACACTTGAGCACGCTCAGGCTAGAGTAGTACTGGGATGGGTGACTGCCTCAGAAGTCCTAGTGTTTTACATGCCTATGGCATTTTATAAACTTAGTCCAATTTATCCCACATGCATCATGAGAATTGTTCTCCTCTCACTCTCTCATATATAAAAGCATGCAATGGAGTGTGATGTAAAGCCTGTTGTGAATGAAGCATAGCCAACATCTCTTTCTTTTTAGAGATAAGCTACCCCATTCTGCCATTTTTGTTCTACAATGTTTTTCTCTCTTGTTCATTAATAGAAATTGGGTTTCATTATATTTTTGTGTTCTCCGCATTATCTTTCTGTATTTCCTTGTTATATATCGATTATATTTTTGTCTTCATGTCGTTCTCAAAATAATCTAGATCACCAAATCAACAATATGTACATGCAGATCATGAGATCCTAGTGCCATAAGTTTAACCCCTACTTTTAGGTGCTCCCATGTCTACCTCAAGATGTTGGGTAAAGGCCCATAAGAATGGAGCCAACATAATGGTATTTTCCTTAAGGAGACCATAGGAGTGGATTTAGTCCACAATATGTTTGTGCATGTCATCATCTCTTAGTTCCATAAGTTTAACCACTACCTCCAAGTGCTCTCATAGCTACTTCAATGTAATTAGTAAAAATCCACCCGTTTAAAACATGGTCAATAATATTCGCTTTAAAAAGAACATAAAGATAAGCTTAGATACATAATATGTACACACGATTCAACACCACCTAATATTATAAGTTCAACCTTTACCTTAAGATGCATTCATGGTTATCTCCATCTAAAAACTTATGACAATGATAATTAGTGAATGAAATCTACCTAAAACAATATAGAAATTAATTTTATTTCAAAATATTTAAACACAAATTATCATATTTTAGTGTTATAAATTCTACTACTACCTTTAAACACCCACAATTACACCACAATTACACAAACAAATTGGAAGCTTTAACAAAGTGTAAAACTTCTAGTTTACCATCACTAATTCCAAGCACATTGGACTGTCACGCTGAGCTCTTTACTCGCACTAAAAACAACTGATACCTTTGATAACCCATCTAATATTAACATTCAAATTCCTAATTATTATTCTTGGAATACAAGTTTAGCCTATCATGAAGTGATGAATATGGGCTCCTTAATGCTTAAAGTGGCATGATTTAAGATATCTGGGAAACTATTATAGTTTGTTAAAGGGAATGCATGCGAAGGCATCTCCTAGCACATGTCAAGCATAAGTTGAACACTGGAGAAGGTATATATTTAAATTGTTTTTAAAAGTTTTTGGGAAAGTGTTAGAGAAAAGTACTTGCCAACCACCA
>ML796810.1:78382-109366 GCA_009831015.1 Picea engelmannii | reverse complement strand
CTTTACTTCTTTGCTTCCTTCCAGAGTATTCTAATCTCATCATAGGTCACAATAGAGGTTCATACCTCCCGAAGCTACCATAATATTAACACTCCCTCCTAGCTAGGGAGGTATGGTCTTGAGCACAAACAAACCATTCAACTGGTAGTATCATGAGCACTGTCATTATTATCCAACTGGATAATCTCCTATGACAACTGGTACAATATCAATTGATAGAACACACCTGTGTTTATCCATGGTAGTACACAACTACTCAAATCGTGACACATAGTCATGAATAGTGGAACAAATCCACCACAGTAGTATATCTCTACTGTCTGGAGACATGCAGTCTCCATAACAATCATCTGATGGCAACCTACACAGAAAATATTGTTAAAAATAAATTGAACCATCTAGGCCAATCTTTCACTCACATCTATGAGATCTGAGAGAATATCTGCCCTTAGTATAGAACATCAATAATGGGATATCTTCCCTATTCTTCTCAAACAAGGAAGAATGATTGTTTCTGATTTCTGAGCCATGGACCATTCCTCACCCTGGGCCATTCTTCCTACACTAATCAAAGTGCACCCTGGAGAGAATGTATAAACCCTAAGGAATGTCTGTCCCTAATTGCTGAGCCTGGACCATTCCCCACCCTGGGCCATTCTTCCTACACTAATCAAAGTGCACCCTAGAGAGAATGTATAAACCCTAAGGAATGACTGTCCAGACCATTTCCTTTGTTAACCACAAGAGGAAAAGACTGTTCTGTATCAACCTCCAAAACAAACCATTCCTCATGTTAACCACAATGAGAAATAGCTGTCCGACGAGGCAAGCTAGTCTTCTTGAGTAACCCTCAAGAAGAGAGATTGCCCTAGACCACTCCCCAAGTTAACCACAATGGGAAGTTGTTGTCTATGATACATCAACAATCTGGACCATTTCCCATGTTAACCACAATGGGAAATCGTTGTCCATCAGAAATCTCGATCCACTTTCCGAACATGAAAGAATCTGTCCAATCTGGACTATTTTTCAATCACAAAGATAAATGTTTCAAAATATTTTTCAACAATATTTTTCAATAATATTTTAGTGCTCCCTCCTAACTTGAAGAGTCTTCCCTTTCAGCTAAGGGAGTTATTTCCACGAACCCCATCTTCTCTCAGAAATATGCAAACTTTATTCTGGATAGAGGTTTTGTTAGAATGTCTGCTGTCTGCTCGTCAGTGGGGATATACTCGAGCTTTACCTCTCCTTCCTGGACTTTATCTCGAATAAAGTAGTATTTGATATCAATGTGTTTGGACCTTTCATGAAATACGAGATGTTCTGATAATCTTATACAACTTTGATTATCACAATGTATTATGGTCGATTCTGGAATCTGATCAAATAAATCAGAGATTAACTTCCTTAACCACATTGCTTCAGTGCATGCTTCACATGCTGCGATATACTCTGCTTTTGTTGTGCTGAGTGCGACAGACTTCTATTTCCTACTGCCCCAAGATATCATAGCGGAGCCCAAGCTGAAACACATACCTGAAGTGCTCTTTCTGTCTTCTGCACTTCCTACCCAGTCTGAGTCTGTGAATCCATGAAGCTTTATATCACTGGATGCAGTATATCTCAAACCATAGTTTATTGTTCCACGAATGTATCTTAATACATGCTTTGCAGCTATCCAATGCTCATGTCTTGGTTCCACCTGGAACTGGCTTAGTGTATTCACGACAAAGCAGATGTCTGGTCGAGTATTTAACAAATACATCAATGACCCAATTAGTTGTTGATATAGAGATGGATCTATTGGATCAGAATCTAGAACTTTCACTTTTCTTATATCTGCATTCATAGGAGTGTCCATGGACTTACAATCCATCATTCCAAATTTTTGAAGGATCTTTATTGCGTACTTTCCTTGTCCAAGGAATAATTCACCATGCTTCTGCCATACTTCTAGTCCCAAGTAATAATGCATGAGACCTAGATATTTCATATCAAATTCAGAAGCTAATTCCTTCTTGCACTGGATAATAAGAGACTCTTCACCTGTTATGAATAGATCGTCAACATACAGTAGTAGGATTACAGGTGCATTGTCCACGACTTTATAGTAAAGGTTTGGATCTGGATGACTCTTGGAGAAACCAAGTCTCGTTAGATAGCTATCCATTCTGTCATACCAAGCCCTTGGAGCTTGCTTGAGTCCATATAGATCTTTCTTCAATCTGCAAACATGAGTGTCTCTAGAATGTACCTCAAACCCTTGAGGTTGTTCAATATATACTTCTTCTTCAATATCTTCATTGAGAAAAGCTGTCTTTACATCCATCTGATGTAAGTTCCATCCCATGGAAGCGGCAAGAGGTATGATAGCTCTGATGGAAGTATATCTATCCACCAGAGCAAACATCTATTGGCAACCCATCATATTTTTAACTTTTTATATCAAATAAATGATCTATGTAGCTGCCTAACTGGAGTCGTACATTTTTCTGTTCTTCATAAGCAATTTTCGAAACGACAATTGTAAGTTTTTGATTTTTCCTATTGTCTTTGTTTTCATGCTTCGTTCATGACTGAAAGCATGAAAACGAAGCATTAAAACTTATGACTGTTTAACCACTCTATTTGAGAAGTTTATGAAAGGAAAAATATCTCTATAGTTTTTATTAATGAAGCCTTGTTCCTTGCTATGAAGATTATTCTCTTTGTTTTGACTCCTCGAATGTCAAACATGCTTATGGATTGTTATTTGTATCAACAAAGGACCTTTTAATTTGAGCATTGATATGTTTGTGTGTGGTTCTTGGTCATATGTTTACAAGTTTCCCTCTCCCAAACTTTACAACTGAACTCACTTTGTTGCACACTCATTTTTATGTTAATGCGCCTGGTCGTGGCCTGTACTATGACTGATGTGGCAGTTCGATCATACTGAGCCCATCATTTTGAAGCTTGGTATTGGGTTTTGCAACACCCCTCGCATTCATTTCAAATAATGCCTATCTTTTCGTTGTGAATTTCCTGCTCATACGTTACAGGCTGTTGATGATTTTCGGGCCTGGGGTATAGTTCTGGTCTGCTCTTACAAACCCTCCATACGCACTGTTTGCGTGATTGCCTGTAGATGTCCCATGGCTTCGGTTGTTAGGATCGAACCCAACGACACTCAAACCTTGCTCCTATGTGACGATGCAAGAGAGGACCTCGAGGGTCATGGTTGGCTCGCATTCTTTGAGAAATTCCAGGGGTTCAACCTGCAGACTGCTCAGGAATTCGCCCTCTCATTTGATGGATGTCGAGCTAAGGTGGGGGACATTCAAATCGAAGTCACAGAGGACTTTTTAAGCCAAGCAACAGGTCTCCCTGCCAGTGGGCAGAAGTGGTTCAAGAATGCTAAAGTAGAAGAGTTTCCATGGAGTCTTTTCTTTACATCTCGAAAGATCAATGGTTGTGACAAAGGTATGCCAGTGTCTCTATTAAAAAAATATGGCATGGTTTGCTTGCTGTGTTGAAGCAATTTGTCACATGTGAAGGCCGTTTTGGTTTTGTGTTTCTTTATCACCTGCGTCTGCTCATGAATTTCATAGGGTTTCCTTTAAACATGCCTTATTATCTGTGGAGGAGACTGTACAAAATGGCTAAGAGGTATAAAAAGCAACACTTGGATTCAAGCCTTTTCCACCACGGTTTGATTAAAATTATGCTTGCGCATCAATTGAAGTTGCAGAACAATGATTGGGATTCTTTTTTAACATGAAATGGTTTTGCTAACCCCAACGCTGCAGAGGTTGACAAACTCATTATTGAGGAAACTATAGTATACCATACAACGTTCCCTTCATCTACCCAGGCCTGTGTTACAACCATCCACAATAAGCCTTTACCCGATTCAAAAGTCGCTGAGCAGACCCATGAGCAAGATACACAGCCTAATTTCTCTGTCAAAAATGCAAACAGACCTGTGGGCAAGTCGTCTAAAGGCGATATTGATTTGGGTTTTAAAAATAAGAGAGCTGGAAGGTTGATTTCGAGGAAGCTGGGAAACAAAACAAACCCTCATGTGAACTCGATCAAGATGATCGAGATCCATGAAAGTTTGGATTCCGAGATTGATAGATTTCTTGCTAAAGAAGACCCTCTTTCTTTCCAAACAGACCCCGATCAGTCTTACAACTTCGTCGATAATCTATCGCCTTGTCTGAAACATTGTGAAGGGTTTTCAGGTATTAAATTGGGTAACAAATCTACAGTCCATGTTGGGGACGTTCTGGTGCACAACCATGAGAATTTTCATGTGACTGCCGCACAACCACAATATGAAGCTTGCCTATTCTGGATTGACAAGTACTACACCGATATACCTTTTTTACAGTCACAGATCAAAGCCCTTAATGATCAGGTCGACTCCTTAACAAATGAAAATCGTAGGCTCGACTCTGCCATTCAAAGAAAAGGGAAACGCATGAAAACTACAGGGAATGTCATATTAAAAAATGTTGAGACTGCGATAGCAATAATAAATTCTGAGATCATATGATATGATTTGGTTTTACAGTTAGAGGTAAGATTTTTTTTTGTCTTAAAATAGTGTTATATCTTGTTTGTTAAATAAATTAGATTATTTTGTTTGTTGAATAAATTAGATTTTATTATTAAAATAGAGTAGCTACAGAATCAACAGATTCTGTAGCCAATCTATTCTAATTAGAAATTTGCAAAATTATGGTTAAATATATATCTAAGTTTCTCTATTTTATATTTTCTTTTCAGGATATCTAGGAGTCTATGGTGACTAAGTGATCTGGAACATTTTTGGGACTTGTTATCCATATCTATCACCCATTTTTGTATAAATAGGAATAAACCTTTTTTAGCTTTTGAAGATTTAAGGTGATCTAGGGTGGTTATATTTCCCCTTTTTTGTAATCAATAGTTGATTGTATCTTATCTCAGAAGATAAGACAATTACTTTTCTGAAGGCTTTAAAAACTCATTATTTTTGTAATCACATCATCTTGGCCTGGGGCTGAAGGTGGACAACCTATACCCGAATTTGGACAAAAAATACATTTACTCTTCTGCTTTAGCTATCTGTAAATGTTGCCTTTGCTTATGATTTATTTATCTTGATAATTTGATAATTGTTAATAGCTTTGGTCTTCACAAATTATTATGTCGTCAAGATAATTTCTTTTAATATAGTCCACATTTTGATGCTTCAGTTATTAAAAAATAGTGATCATTCATTCAATCTAAATGATAAGGTTTTTCTTCAATTTTTTTGAATGATTAAAAGCAGGTTGTTATAGTTAGATTTATTTTATGTGTAATTGCTTGCGATCACAAATATCATAGTTATTATTTGCGTCTTATCGTTCTGTCATTAAAATCCAACAGTCAATATACTGTTTTGGCATTTATTCCGAACAGTCTCAAGGTTCACTGCATGTTTATCTCTTGGACAGACTGGCTAGATATTTCATGATCATACAGACGTTGGATGCATGCCCATTAACTCATTAATAGGTTAGTTTATTTCTTTTATCGTTTGTTTGTTTTCGGGACTTTTATATGTGGTCTGGTTTTGACCGTTCACATATTCCTGTTTCATAGTATGTTTTGATATTTAATTTTATAGATAAATAAGGATAAAAACAAAAAACAACTTATTTGCTTTCTTTATTTACTTTTGTTAAAAGAGCCATATTTTCATTCGATTTTCGTGAGTTCAGATTAAAACTCATAGCTTGTATATCTTGTACATAAATTAGATAAATGAATCTGTTTTGTAAATATTATTTCAAAGTAGTTATATATACACGTATGTACATATATATACCAAGTAGTTAATTATTATTTTGTTCTTTTTCTTTATTTTGTTTCTTTTAGGACTTTTATATTGGCCAACTGAGCCATTAAACCCGTCGGAGCGAGTCATACCAAACGTCTTGGGTTATTTAGACAACCCTGGACCAGACTCGTTCTTCCAATTGATGGACGGTCATTTTCACTCGTCAACAAATGGCGCTAGAAGGAGGGTCTGAACACTATTGATGACACGTGGAGGTAGCAAGACTCCTCCCCCAAACACCCGCTCACCTATAGTAACAAGAAGTCATTCTGAAGACAACATTACCTCTCAAACAACAACCACATCAAACGAAAATCCACAGATTATCGTTGAACCAGTAACACCAAACCCCCTGGGGTCCGACGTACAAGAAATTGTTCGTCAATCACTTCTAGGGACACACAGTGCTTTGGTCCATATCAGACAACCAGGTCAACCATTGAACCAACCGCTAGATTTTTATGATATTAGAGAGCAACTTGAAGGCACTGGTCTTACCCTAAATCCTATAGATCCAGATCACATCCTCACTCCTACAGTCGGAGGATCTGGTATCCCACCATCACCACCGCCTTCATCTCCCTCCTCTTCAGGAGAAGAGTCATCGGATGAAGGCAATTCTTCATCTTAGCCTTTGACACCACCCACACTTATGGAAAATCCAGACAATCCCGCCAGACCTTGGCTAGATCAAGATGCTGTGGCTATACCTGGACCCTAGCATCCTTTGCCTAAACATCCAGAGAAATGGCTCCCTAAATTCGATCCAGATTCCAAGCAGATCATTGAGGATCATATAAAAAAATTCATGCTAGCCATTAGACTCCGAAGCGTAGAACACGAAAACGTAGTATGTAGACTTTTTCCGTACACATTTGAAGGCAATGCCTCTACCTGGTATTTTTCCCAACAACCCCACACCATTGTATCTTGGGATAGATTCTAATCTTGTTTCCTTGAGAAATTTGGAGACGACAAATCTCCCGAGGTCTTAGTCATGGAACTCTCCAGTTTAAAGATGAACCCTAAGGAGAAAATAAAAGACTTTAATCAAAGGTTTCTAACATTAAAGAATCGAATCCCCACCGATTCAATGCCTTCTGCAAATCTTATTGTCACATACTACACCAAAGCCCTGCACCAGAACATAGCAATCTGGGTAAAAAGGTCTAAGAAAACAACATTATTGGAAGCCTTCGAGGAGGAAAGACAAATTGAGAAAGATATTCTAAGCCTAAAAGACAATATCAGTAACGAGGCAGAGATTACCTCATCTTCCAAGAAGAAAATAGAAATTCTTCCTAGACCTCTCCAAACCAAAACTCAATCAGACGGTTCAGATCTGGAAAGTTTACATAAGGTCATTTAGAAATTGTCAAATCAAGTGGTAGATTTAAGGAGATCAGCTGAAGAATCTTCTTCAAGCAAAGGGCCTTGCAAACCCCCGTTTAGAAAGTCTTTTCCCACAAACCGGCCCAACTTGAATTCTGAAGGCCTTAATCTAGAAAGCCTACAGTATGCTATCCAGACAATTCTGGAAGCACATGATAACTTAGTTCCCCCCGAGATTTTTGAATACGTGGTTGAACAAGAAATAGTGGAAGAGGATGAACCCTCTCCCAACATCTTCGGGCATTTTTCGGATAGTATCTTTCAAGCCAATTTCAAAACTGTGCATCCTTACAATACCGGAAGTAAAACAACGAATAAATCCTCTTCTGAAATTGGAACTAATGCGCCTCAAAAATAGTTTAAAAAAACTGAAACTAAACAGAATTCAACAACTCCAAGTTTAAAATATGATTTGATTGAAGACCTTAAAAAACTTAGAGCTAACATTTCTGTTTATGAATTGTTGAAATTTCCCTTTCTTCTGCAAAAGATGCTTCAGAATATTGCAGAAAACAAAAAAAACAATAATCCGAACAATAACAAAGTTGTAGAAAACAACCCTAAAACACTTCAAAAGGTCTCCATTAAAATGACACTAGAATCCACTGATAAAAGAGACATTGCTGTAAAAAGCATAACAAATGTAGATAAAATAATTCCAGGGATTGCGACTAAAAACCAACAAAGTTCTGTTGTTAATACGCGTAGAAATGTCCCACCCTTTTTATTGACTTTTGAAATTTTCAATAGGAATGTACATAACTGTATGGTAGATTCTGGCGCATCATCAAATGTAATGCCTTGGTCTGTCTGCCAAAAAATCAATGCTGAAGTTCAACCTTCCAGTCTAAAAATTATTCAGCTTGATCAGACCAGTGTTAAGGTAATAGGTGAATTAAAAAATGTCCTTATCAGATTATCATCTAATCCTAAAGTCCACCAGATTATTGATATTATTGTCGTTGATATCCCTGAAGTATATGGCTTATTTTTAAGTAGGGATTGGTCTGAACAACTGCATGGTTACTTTGTGATAGATTGGTCTCATTTATGGCTGCCGGAGAATGGAAAGCCTAACAGAATCAAGATCAATCGTGGGCGTTACCTCAAGCTTACGGTAACTGATTTAAATGATGCTAATGAACCATTTACTGCTTCCGCCAATTCACCTGAAATGCAGGGGATGAATACCTTTTTCGGAAACTTCATTGCTGAAACTTCTACCATTTCTGACCCAGAACAACAGTCAGAACTCATGACATCCACACAGTCAACAGTTCTCCCTAAGGTGTCACATACAGCCGATGAAGATCACATCTGGTCTCTTTACTTCGATGGATCCAAATCTAAAGGAGGAGTCGGGGCAGGATGTGTGCTCATAGACCCAGCAGGTAACAAAACTTTGATCGCTTGCTGATTAGAATTTGAATGAACGAACAATACGACTGAATACAAGGCACTTCTGCAAGGCCTCAGAAAGACATTAGATTTGAAAATACATAATTTAATGGTATTCGATGATTCAGAAATTGTGGTGAGGCAGGTAAGGAATTCCATTCATTGCCTATCTCCACACTTGAAAAGTTATCAGGCTGAGGTATGGAATCTAATGCACAAATTTTTTGCGTTTAACATTAGTTCTATTCCAAGATTGAATAATTCTGAGGCTGACTTGTTGGCTAATGTCGCTTCTAAACTTTTTCCCGCAGAAGGCCTTTTTCCAAACGCGTTTTCCATCGAGTTGTTGTTCAGACCATCCGTCCCGGACAACATCACTAATTGGAGAGTTTTCGATGATGATCAATAGATCATCAGTTTCTTGCACATGGAAGATACTTTCCAAGGTGCGGTTATTGATGAAGGCACCCACGACGAAGACCTCCACAATTTTACGGTAATATCAGAACCAAGATCTCCGGAATCAACATCAGATCTGGTAAATTCTATCCCAAAATCTGTGGTAAGATTAGAAAAGTTTTATGATTTGCATGATAAATTCAGAAAATCAGTAAATTGTAAAACAAATAGTTCTTCTTTGACCCATGAAAAAATGAATCTAGGAACTAAGGATAATCCACAATGCATCAATTTGGGAACGAGATGTTCTGAGCAAGAGAATTCAGCCTTTATTAAGTTGTTTAAAGAATTTAAGGATGTCTTTGCTTGGACATATAATGATTTAAAAACCTTCGATCCTAACATCATACAACACATTATTCCCATGAAACCCCATACTCAACCTTTTCAACAGAAGTTGAGAAAGATGCACCCAAAACTTGAACCAACGGTCAAGAAGGAACTAAACAAACTATTGAATGCAAAAATAATCTTCCCGATAAGACATACGCAGTGGGTCTTTAACCTTGTCCCTGTGAGGAAAAAAAGTGACGAAATCCGACTATGTGTCGATTTCCGAAATTTAAATCGAGCATCTGATAAATACAACTACCCTGTTCCTCCCATGGAACATATTCTCTAGTAGGTATCCGGTTCTGAAAGATTGTCACTGTTAGATGGATTTTCAGGGTATAACCAAGTCCTCATGTCTCCCCCAGATGAACTGAAAACCACTTTCCATACTCCATGGGGTACCTATGCTTATAGAAAGATGCCCTTTGGGCTTATAAATGCCGGTGCCACTTTCCAGAGAGCGATGGATATCACTTTTCGCGGTCTAATCAATCAATCTATAGTAGTCTATCTAGATGATGTCACTGTCTTCTCAAAGAATAAAGGAGATCATTTAGCTCATCTGAGATCTGTTCTACAACGGTGTCATAAGTATGGCATCTCTCTTAATCCCAAAAAATTTGTCTTTGCAGTGGAACATGGCAAGTTGCTCGGATTCATAGTATCCAATGAAGGGATGATTATTGACCCTGAGAGGACTCAAGTCATTTCAAAACTCCCTCCCCCCTCTTCCAAAAAGTCTATGCAATCATTTTTAGGACAGATAAATTTTGTTAGAAGGTTCATCCCGAGTTTTTCGGAAATGGTCAGGCCATTACAAAATTTAATAAAAAAGGATGTGAAATACCATTGGGGACCTCTAGAAAGTCAATCTTTTGACTCAATAAAAAAATCCATAGTAGAGGCTCCATCCCTAATAATCCCTGACTTTTCGCGAGATTTCACTCTTTACACATTTGCCTCTGATCGATTTTATGTTGCTGTACTAACCCAAAAGAATGCTGAAAACAACGAAGTACCTATTACCTTTATGAGCTCAGCCTTTAAGGGGGCAGAGCTAAATTATCCAGCTGTAGATCAACAAGCTTACGCTATTTTTAAAGAGGTAAAACATTTTCGATCCTATCTACTGAAATCAAGAACGAAAGTTATTGTTCCTTACCCCGTTGTCAGGAATTTGTTAGTACAGAAAGAAATGGGTGAGAAACAGGCAAACTGGGTCACATCCTTACAAGAATATGACCTCGAGATCACTCAAGCACAAATTGTTAGAGGCTAAAGCTTATGTAAACTAGTTGCTGATTCAACAATAGAACAACATAATCAAACTGATATATTAATTGAAGATCAGCATAATCAAAATCAAATCTGCTGTGTACAGAGTACTACTAAAATCTACACCTTTCCAACTGGTGAATGGTATATTGTTTCGCTAAAATTTTGATGGAATCCTTATGCGTTCTCTGGCGAGAGATGAAGCAGATAAAGTCTTATCAGAATTACATGCAGGGGAAGCTGGTGGGCATTTTTGTGGAGACACTACTGCCCACAATGTATTAAGGTCGGGGTATTATTGGCCCACTCTTTTCAGATATGCCCATGCGTTATGCCACAAATGTGTAATCTGTCAAAAGGCCTCTGGACGAGTACATAAGGCAACATTCCCACTGCAACCTGTTTCGGTGGATTTCCCTTTCTAGCAATGGGGTCTTGACATCATTGGTCCAATTAACCCCACCTCCTCCCAACATCATAAATACATCATTACAACGACAAATTATTTCACTAGATGGTCCGAGGCTGCACCATTAAAAGTGGTAAACACCAGTCAGGTAATATCCTTCCTTAATTCAAACATTATCACTCGTTTCGGTATTCCTGAATGTCTAGTGTTCGATAATGCTTCCTATTTTTCGTCCCTCGACATGAGTGCTTTTGCTTTAGAAAAATGGATAAAACTAAAGTATTCTGCCGGCTATTACCCCCAAGGAAATGGTTTGGCGGAATCGAAAAACAAAAACTTGATCAAGATCATCAAGAGGACGGTCTCCAAAAACCATAAAAACTGGCATAATGCACTATTCAATGCAATCTGGGCTGACATGGTAACTCCCAAAATTGATGTTGGTAATTCTACCTTTTTCCTCGTTTACGGCAGGGAAACAATTCTTCCACCACACGTTCTTCTTCCATCTCTGCAGCTATCATAGAAGATTCAGGAAGAAGACTGTCCTCCTTTGGAAAGTTGGATTAATGCTTTGCTAAAGTTAGAAGATGTAAGGGCTCAAGAAAAAAAATAAAAATGGATCAACATCAACTTATTGTCAAAAGCTGGTTCGATTCAAATTCCGCCTCAGACAGAAATTTTGAGGTAGGTGATCTTGTCCTCAAGTGGGACAAACCTCATGAGGGTAAAGGCGAGCATACTAAGTTCCAAAACCTGTGGTTGGGACCGTTCTTAATTGCTGAAAAACTAGGTCCCAGTTCTTTCCGCCTGCAAAATTTAGAGGGACAACCAGACACCTTCCCGATGAATGGCCAAGCTCTCAAAAGGTATTTCACTTGACAACTCTCCAATACACCTCTTGTACATATTTTTCTGTTTTGGTTTATTTTGCTTTCCATTTTATTTTTTTGTTTATTGGTCTTTTTGAGTCAAACATGCCTATATTACAGTCTAGTTCAGAAGAAGAAAACATAATGCTTCATCTCGAAATAACTGTCAAGGGCTGTCAGAGCAGCAATTGCTGTGTTTTTCTGGAAACGTAGCCTAGTTAAAGATGATATTTTGTTTAAGAGTCGATTTCTTGGTTTTAGTTTTCATTTGAGAGTAATCATGACTATCTTTAAAAAACTCTTTACGCTGTCCCTGCTTTTAAGTAAAGCAACTCAACGATGTCTCCCTGTCCTCAAAAATTAGTTTTATTAATAAACTATTTTCAAATCTTAATGAAGGATATGCAAGAAAAAATTAAAGGCCTGGAAAATATTAAGTTGTGTAAAAAACTGGAATTTTCAGCGTCACCCCAGTTTGCTGAATGTCTTTAAAACTATATTAGATTGTCAATAATTTCTCAAAGAGTTGTGGGAAGTGTTTGTAAACCCGCCGGGACACTGAACAGGTCTGCTGGCAACGGGTAAATGCATGCATGACGCCAAGACAACTTCGTCAAGGTATTGAACAGGCTCGCTGGCAGCGAAGTGATGTCGGGTTAAAGAAAATTCTCAGGTATAAATTTTGATTTTGGTCATAAACATCCTTCATTCTGATTTGAAATTTCTTGGATAGGATATAGACGTCAAAGTGGGTTAATTGACATCCCTGTCGAGGCTATGGACACCTGCTGGCAGCAGTGGCCATGTCAATAGTATTGGAGACATTAACTTAAAACATCGTGGCTTTCATTTGTGAAGTTTGTCACCAAATTTCATTCTTTTTAACGAAAGATATCTTAAACCAGACCACGTCATGATTATCAAAGATGCTCAAATAACCTTTCAGTTTTTCTTTGATTTGAAATCATTCAAATATTTCTAACCTGAACTCGTCAGTAATTCAGAGATAACTGCTTCTCCCAGCAAGTTGCCATTGTTGGCAGCCCATCATATTTTTAACTTTTTATATCAACTAAATGATCTATGTAGCTGCCTAACTGGAGTCGTATGTTTTTTTGTTCTTCATAAGCAATTTTCGAAACGACAATTGTAAGTTTTCGATTTTTCCTATTGTCTTTGTTTTCATGCTTCGTTCATGACTGAAAGCATGAAAACAAAGCATTAAAACTTATGGCTGTTTCACCACTCTATTTGAGAAGTTTATGAAAAGCAAAATATCTCTATAGTTTTTATTAATGAAGCCTTGTTCATTCCTATGAAGATTATTCTCTTTGTTTTGACTCCTCGAATGTCAAGCATGCTTATGGATTGTTATTTGTATCAACAAAGGACCTTTTAATTTGAGCATTGATATGTTTTTGTGTGGTTCTTGGTCATATGTTCCCTCATCACTAGGTTTTGGTTTACAAGTTTCCCTCTCCCAAACTTTACAACTGAACCCACTTTGTTGCGCACTCATTTTTATGTTAATGCGCCTGGTTGTGGCCTGTACTATGAGTGATATGGCAGTCCGATCATACTGAACCCATCATTTTGAAGCTTGGTATTGGGTTTTGCAACACCCCTCACATTCATTTCAAACAATGCCTATCTTTTCGTTGTGAATTTCCTGTTCATACGCTACAGCCTGTTGATGATTTTCGGGCCTGGGGTATAGTTCTGGTCTGCTCTTACAAACCCTCCATACGCACTATTTTCGTGATTTCCTGTAGATGTCCCATGGCTACGGTTGTTAAGATCGAACCCAACGACCCTCAAACCTTGCTCCTATGCGATGATGCAAGAGAGGACCTTGAGGGTCACGGTTGGCTCGTATTCCTTGAGAAATTCCAGGGGTTCAACCTGCAGACTGCTCAAGAATTCACCCTCTCATTTGATGGATGTCGAGCTAAGGTGGGGGACATTCAACTCGAAGTCATAGAGGACCTTTTAATCCAAGCAACAAGTCTCCCTGCCAGTGGGCATAAGTGGTTCAAGAATGCTAAAGTAGAAGAGGTTCCATGGAGTCTTTTCTTTACATCTGGCTGTGACAAAGGTATGCCAATGCCTCTATTAAAAAAACGATGGCATGGTTTGCTTGCTGTGTTGAAGCAATTTGTCACATGTGAAGGCCGTTTTGGTTTTGTGTTTCTTTATCACCTGCGTTTGCTCATGAATTTCATAGGGTTTCCTTTAAACATGCCTTATTATCTGTGGAGGAGCCTGTACAAAATGGCTAAGAGGTATAAAAAGAAACACTTGGATTCAAGCCTTTTCCACCACGGTTTGATTAAAATTATGCTTGCACATCCATTGAAGTTGCAGAATGATGATTGGGATTCTTTTTTAACACGAAATGGTTTTGCTAACCCCAACGCTGCAGAGGTTGACAAACCCATTATTGAGGAAACTATAGTCTACCCTACAACGTTCCCTTCATCTACCCAGACTTGTGTTACGACCATCCACAGTAAGCCTTTACCCGATTCAAAGTTGCTGAGAAGACCCATAAGCAAGATACACAGCCTAACGTCTCTGTCAAAAATGAAAACAAACCTGTGGGCAAGTCGTCTAAAGGCGATATTGATTTGGGTTTTAAAAATAAGAGAGCTGGAAGGTTGATTTCGAGGAAGTTGCGAAATAAAACAAACCCTCATGTGAACTCGATCAAGATGACCGAGATCTATGAAAGTTTGGATTCCGAGATTGATAGATTTCTTGCTGAAGAAGACCCTCTTTCTTTCCAAACAGACCCCGATCAGTCTTACAACTTCATCGATAATATACCGCCTTGTCTGAAACATTGTGAAGGGTTTTCAGGTATTAAATTGGGTAACAAATCTACAGTCCATGTTGGGGACATTTCGGTGCAAAACCATGGGAATTCTCAAGTGACTGTCGCACAACCACAATGTGAAGCTTGCCTATTCTTGATTGACAAGTACTACACCGATATACGTTTTTTACAGTCACAGATCAAAGCCCTTAATGATCAGGTTGACTCCTTAACAAATGAAAATCGTAGGGTTGACTCTGTCATTCAAAGACAAGGGAAACACATGAAAACTACAGGGAATGTCATATTAAAAAATGTTGAGACTGCAACAACAATAATAAATTCTGAGATCATATGATATGATTTGGTTTTACAGTTAGAGGTAAGATTTCTTTTTGTCTTAAAATAGTGTTATATCTTGTTTGTTAAATAAATTAGATTATTTTGTTTGTTGAATAAATTAGATTTTATTATTAAAATAGAATAGCTACAAAATCAACAGATTCTATAGCCAGTCTATTCTAATTCAAAATTTGCAAAATTATGGTTAAATATATATCTAAGTTTCTCTATTTTATCTTTTCTTTTCAGGATATCTAGGAGTCTATGGTGACTAAGTGATCTGGAACATTTTTGGGACTTGTTATCCATATCTATCATCCATTTTTGTATAAACAGGAATAAACCTTTTTTTAGCTTTTGAAGATTTAAGGTGATCTAGGTTGGTTATATTCCCCCTTTTTTGTAATCAATAGTTGATTGTCTCTTATCTCAGAAGATAAGACAGTTACTTTTTTGAAGGCTTTAAAAACTCATTATTTTTGTAATCACATCATCTTGGCCTGGGGCTGAAGGTGGACAACCTATACTCGAATTTGGACAAAAAATACATTTACTCTTCTGCTTTAGCTATCTGTAAATGTTGCCTTTGTTTATGATTTATTTATCTTGATAATTCGATAATTGTTGATAGCTTTGGTCTTCACAAATTATTATGTGGTCAAGTTAATTTCTTTTAATATAGTCCACATTTTGATGCTTCAGTTATTAAAAAATAGTGATCATTCATTCAATCTAAATGATAAGGTTTTTCTTCAATTTTGTTGAATGATTAAAAGCAGGTTGTTACAGTTAGATTTATTTTATGTGTAATTGCTTGCGATCACAAATATCATAGCTATTATTTGCGTCTTATCGTCCTATCATTAAAATCCAACAGTCAATATACTGTTTTGGCATTTATTCTGAACAGTCTCAAGGTTCATTGCAGGTTTATCTCTTGGACAGACTGGTTGGATATTTCATGATCATACAGACGTGGGATGCATGCCCATTAACTCATTAATAGGTTAGTTTATTTCTTTTATCGTTTGTTTGTTTTCGGGACTTTTATATGTGGTCTAGTTTTGACCGTTCACATATTCCTGTTTCATAGTATGTTTTGATATTTAATTTTATAGATAAATAAGGATAAAAACAAAAAATAACTTATTTGCTTTCTTTATTTACTTTTGTTAAAAGAGCCATATTTTCATTCGATTTTCGTGAGTTCAGATTAAAACTAATAACTTGTATATCTTGTACAGAAATTAGATAAACGAATCTGTTTTGTAAATATTATTTCAAAGTAGTTATATAGACACGTATTATACTAAGTAGTTAATTATTATTTTGTTCTTTTTCTTTATTTTGTTTCTTTTAGGACTTTTAGATTGGCCAACAGAGCCATTAAACCCGTCAGAGCGAGTCATACCAAACGGCTTGGGTTATTTAGACAACCCCAGACCGGACTCGTTCTTCCAATTGACGGACGATCATTTTTGCCTGTCAACAACGTCTAATCATAATCTTCTCCCTCCTTCTGGGAGAACCCTCTATCTACGAATCTTGCCTTGTATTTATCCACACTTCCCTCTGCTGCATATTTGATCTTGTACACCCATTTTGAAGTTACCATCGATTTTTCTTTAGGTCTTGGTACAATTTCCCATACCTCATTTTTCATAATGGATTGATGCTCTTTCATCATAGCTTCTTTCCATTGTCCCTTTTGAACTGCTTCTTCAAATGTGGTAGGTTCTTCATCTAGAAGCTTCGTCATGTATGCAACATAACTTGAGAATCTTTTAGGTATTTTGCTCTTTCTGAATGTTCCTTCTGGAACCTTGAGTCTTTTTGTGTCTTGTAAGGTAGCTTCAAGCCAAGCTGGTATTTTCTTGGTTTTCGGTACGATATATGAATAAATGTTTTCACATGGCTCCATAGGATGATCAGGTAGTTCCTTTTTGTCATTTACGTTTTCTGTGCTTTCTTCGTTAAGTTCTTCAATCTCTTCTTCTTCTATATTTTCTTCTATGGATTTCTTGAAGGCCATCTTCTCATTGAATGTTATGTCTCTGCTGACTTTGATCTTGTGTTGTTCTAGAATATATATTCTATAGGCTTTGGATGAATCACTGTATCCCATGAATATCCCTTTCTTTCCTGAAGGTTCTAGTTTATTCCTCTTGTCCTTGGGAATGTGAGAGTAAACAGGACATCCAAATATTCTTAGATTTTCCACATTAGGTTTCTTACCTAAGAAAGCTTCTTCTGGTGTCATGTCCTTCAATATATGATGAGGACTTCTGTTCTGCACATATATTGCTGTCATTGTTGCTTCTCACCATAAGAACATGGATAGACCTTGATCATTTAGTAAGGATTTTACGGTTTCTTCAATAGATCCGTTCTTCCTTTCTGCTACGCCATTTTGTTGAGGATTATGAGGAACAGTCAGCTCTCTCCTAATCGCTGTCGTCTTGCAGAATGAAAAGAATTCCTTCGAGGTGTATTCTCCTCCATTATCTATTCTTAATGTCTTGATCTTCTTGTTCGTGAGGTTTTCTATTTCTGCTTTGAATTCTTGGAACTTGTTAAATACTTCGTCTTTTGTCTTTAGTAGGTATAGCCAAGTCTTTCTTGAATAATCGTCTATGAAGATTACGTAGTAAAGAGATCCTCCTAGAGATCTGACTGGCATCGGACCACAAACATCCGAGTGTATTAGATCTAGGATCTCTTTATATATGTTGTTGCTGCTTGGGAATGGTTTCTTGATATTCTTCCCAAGGGCACATCCCTTACAGATTCCTTCATGTGTAGATTTCAATTCTGGTATTCCTTCAACCATCCTTCTGAGAAAAGGTAATGCTTGATAGTTGATGTGAGCATACCTTCTATGCCAAAGCTCATTAGGGTTGAATTTGTCATGTACGAGAGCTTCTTCATTCTGTTCTAGTAGTCTATATAGATTTCCTTCACGACTTCCAATAACCCTAGCATTCTCTATGCTGGAGTCTTTATGCCATGATAACACCTTTCCATCCACGAAGGCTATTCTGTTTCCTTTGTCTTCTAGGCATGATATCGATACAAGATTCTTTTCTAAACCAGGTACATATAAAACATTGCTTAAGTGAACATGGTTACCTGATTTCAATTTGACGGAGGCTTGTCCAAATCCTTCGATGGGGTAAGTGATTTTGTCTCCAAGCTATACTTTGTACGAGGTCTTCTTCTCATTTAGATTTGAGAGTCTGGCTTAATCTTTCATCATGTGCCTAGAATCTCCACTATTGATTATCCACATGTCATCTTCAATCGTTCCTGTAAGTGTTGAGTAGTGTAAAACACTGATCGTTTCACTCATGTCTTCGGTTGACTGGTAACTGGTCATTCCTTGATCCAAAACTTCAACTTCGTCGTTTCTATCTTCTGAGAGAGCCAAGAGGTGCACTGGGTTAGGGTGCATCTGAATATATTCTTTTTGAGCGAGATGCTCCATCGTAAGGTGTCGGATCTGAGATTAGGGTTTTTGCAACTGCTTCTGCTAGTAACCCTAGCGACAGTGTCTTTGGAAGTTGCTCCTGCTAGTAACCCTAGTGACAGTTCCTCAGCGAGCTCAATATCCCAGCGGTTATGTTTCCTTCCAGCGTTTAGACTGAATGAATGAGGTGTGGGCCCATAACCTGTTAGAATATGAAGGATTGTGCTCGTTTTACCATTGACAATACCTTTGTCACCCAACCATAGGCCGAAGCCACCCTCCGAGCACCTTGACCTTCATAGAGAAGAATACTAGTAGCAATCAATAGCTAAGCAACGCTAATGCACCAAGCAAGAATAGAAACCAAAGCTGATCAGATAGTCCCACCCAAAAACTGGAGCAAAACCTTCCCCAGAAACTTGTGCACAAAACTACCAATTGCAGTGCGCATAACTGGCTCTCTGCAATTTTGAGAATGTGAATAAGGAGAAATGGCGCCCTATATTTATAGTAATCTGGCAGACTTTCCTGGGCCAAGTTCTCCCTCTGGGTACTAATTAATTCATATTAATTATATTTCTGCAGCCGACATCTCGTCTAGGGTTTCCTGCACTTCTTTGCTTCCTTTAGGAATATTCTAATCTAGGTCACAATAGAGGTTCATACCTCCCGAAGCTACCATAATATTAACAATTAGTCCCTGCCTTGAGGCAGTAGGGACTATAGCGATCGATTTTCCATCCCTTACACACATTCCGATGCATAATTCAACTATTTATGCAAAGCTTTTCATTGTAGCACTTTTTGTGTACCTATCTAATACTTTCAAACATATTTCTTGACCAATAGAAAATTTTGAGGTCTTATTTGGCCTCATCTCGAGGCGCAACCCCATATTATTCATGAAGATCTTGTATTAACACACATATATTTTCTTATGCATTGCTTGAAGGTGGATTAATTCTAGACTCTTACTTAGCATTAGTTTGAATGTTTGTCTTAGCATTTTCTGCTAGCTAAATTTATCCCAAGTTTCATTAATTATAAATATTATTATGTTTGTTGTTGTGGTCTCCACTCGCTATAGCTGCACTGTTCAACTGTAGTTTGGATGCAGGATCCCTTGGCACCTGACTGCTCCATCCAGCTGTAATTTTCATGCATGATCCCTCGAGCTATTAAAGCAAAAGGAGCAACCAAGAAATGGAAGCATGTCCTCTACAACTGGAAGCCTTTTCCGCATCCCCCTTTCTGTCCTAGCTATTGCCAGGTGAGCTCTACTTTCTCTTTCTGCTCTTGGCTCTCCAGTTGGCTGAGAATTTGGTGGCCTTGGCCGCAAGGCTGTACGCCGCCACTAGAAAAGATGCATCCAGGGTGGCGCAGTGGCAGAGGAGTGTGGATTTGACGTCTGATCTGCCTGCTGAGGTGCAGAGGTGCAATGATCTGGAGGTGAAAGAGGACGTTTATGGAACACTAGAGTTCCAAAAGAAGGTCGTGGAGATCACCCAGGAGACTGATTTCTCTTGTTGCACCCATCTCTGAGCATCTCTACGATTTAAAATTTCTTTTTCTGTTTTGTGTTCGATACACTGAAACAAATAGTTGGTGATTCCTTCCAGTCTCCATGTTTAGTACTAAACTCAAGATGATTTTCTTTTCCCACTGCAGCATCTACTAAGTTTTAAAATGGGTTTTCAATAACTTTGACAGAGTGGATATGTATCCTGCAAAATCTTATGCATGGACAAAATATGATGTAAAAGCGGGGCAATTATTATGCACTTCATACTGCAGCTTTCAACAGGTGTATACATCAGAATATACATCATAGATGTACAACAATGTTATATCTATTTGTGTATATTCGAGACACCTGACAAATATGAGAGAACTGAAGGTGGCTTTTGTCCATATACTACTTCAAAAGGAATCATGCGGGTAGCTGTATGGTACAAAGTGTTGTACCACCATTCAACTAGTGGTAACCATTGAGCCCACTGATTTTTCCTTTCCGATGCAAAACACCTCAAATATGTTTCCAAACACTTGTTGACAACTTCAGTTTGACCATCAGTTTGGGGATGATAAGCTATGCTGAAATGCAATTGGGTGCCTTGTAGCTTGAACAGTTCTTGCCAAAAATTGCTGGTGAAAGTTGGGTCATGATAAAAAACAATAGAATGTGGCATGCAATGAAGCTTGAAGACATGATCCATGAAAAGTTGAGCCACAATGGATGTTGTAAATGGGTGTTGAAGAGAACATAAATGAACATACTTGGAAAGACGATCAACTACCACCATGATGACTGATTTATTGACTAATTTAGGTAAGCCTACAATAAAATCCATAGAGATATCCCACCAAATAGCAGGTGGAATCGAAAGCGATTGTAGTGTGCTAGGAGATTTGAATGTTTCTCCCTTGTTGCATTGACACACATCACATTCAACCACAAAATTATGAACGTCTTGTTTCATACCATCCCAGAAAAAAATAACGTTTGACCCTGTCATAGGTTTTGGTAAACCGGGAGTGCCCATCTGTGGGTGTAGCATGAAGCTCAGAAAGTACTATGGATTTAATTTTTGACTGTTTACTTAAATAAAAATGGCCTTTGTAATGAAGCTCATCATGGAGCCAATAGTACCCTGGGGAAACTGGAGAATTGGACTACAAATGTTGTATCGGATGCGAACTTTTGGGATCGCGTAGCCATTCCTGGCGAACAACTTGGAGCCAATATGGTACAATGAAGGAGAGAGAAAAAAAGGACCCTTCATCTTCATATTTTCTGGAAAGTGCATCAACCACCACATTTTCTTTTCCTTTCTTGTAAATGATCTCATAATCATATCCAAATAGTTTAGTCACCCATTTTTGTTGCTCCGGGGAGGAAATGCGTTGTTCCAGAAAATACTTGAGGCTTTAATGACTTGTCTTAATTTGGAAGCGTTTACCCAATAGATAAGGGTGCCAGAGATCCACGACATGCAAAATAGCCAACATTTCCTTTTCATAGATTTATTTGCCCAAATTTCACTCAGACAGTTGTTTGCTGGTAAAGGCCAAAGACCGACCCTCTTGCATAAGGACATCGCCAATTCCTTTCCCTGAAGCATCACATTCCAGGACAAAGGTCTTTGTGAAATCAGGAAGGGCCAGGATTGGAGTGGTGCACATGGCCATCTTCAAGGTTTGAAAATCCTGAGCAGCTGCTGGAGTCCAAGTGAAAGAATTATTCTTAAGGAGTGTAGTGAGAGGTGCTGCAATCTTTCCATAATTCTTGACAAACTTGCGATAGTAACCTGTTAAGCCCATAAATCCACACAAGCTTTTGAGAGTCTTTGGTTGAGGCCAATCTTGCATAGCTTGAATCTTTTTAGGATCCACCCTGACGTTGACCTTTCCAAAAAGATGACCCAAGTACTCGACTTCCGAGGCACCAAAAGCACATTTAGATTGTTTCAATAAAAGTTGGTGCTGAGAGAGTAGACGGTGAACTCGATCCACATGAGCAATATGGTTTTTCTAGGTTTTGCTATAGATGATGATATCATCAAATAAAACTAAGACAAAAGGACGGAGAAAAGGATGGAAGACATGATTCATGAGGCTTTGGAATGTGAAGGGAGCATTACACAAGACAAAGGGCGTGACCAAAAACTCATAGTGGCCCTCATGAGTTCTAAAGAAAGTCTTAGGAATGTCTTCCTCTTTCATACGGATCTGGTGGTAACCATAATGAAGATCAAGTTTAGTAAAGAACTGGGCTCCACTCAATTCATCCAAGAGGTCATCAATGACAAGAATGGGAAATTTGTCTTTAATGGTGAGTTTGTTGAGGGCGCAAAAGTCAAGACACATGTGCCAAGAAACTTCTTTCTTAAGGACCATGACCACGGAAGAAGAGTAGGGGCTCGTACTAGGGTGGATAACACCTGTGTTGAGTAGTTCTTGAACCATTTTCTCAATTTCATTTTTTTGGGAAAATGAGTGACGATAGGGATGGATATTGGGAGGAAGGATTCCTGGGACAAGGGGAATGGAATGATTATGAAGACCATGGGAAGGAGGGAGTCCCTTGGGAGTGGAAAAAACCACTTGATGTTTAGAGAGGATGGATTGGAGGTCCTACGACATAGAGGGTGTCTTAGTTTCTTGTATGGCATGGAGTTGGGCAATAATTCCAGAATGACCTTTTTTGAGCAGCTTTTCCATGCAATGAGAACTAATGATCTCTGGGGAATCAACGATGATGCCTTGTAACTTATATTGGTGGCCCTCCTGGTCAAATTGCATGGTTAATTCCTTAAAATCCATGAGAATGGGACCCAAAGTCCTTAGCCATTCTGCACCCAACACAATTTCACAACCGCCCATGTCGATAGAAAACGTATGACATTCCAGGTGGTATCCACCAATTTGGAGACACACATTTTCACAATGCCCTCCACATTTCATGGACCTTCCATTGGCAATCATGATTTCGATATTATTGACTGCACAGATATAGCAATTAGTTTCTTGGGCAATGTAGCGATGAATAAAATTATGGGTGCTTCCACTATCAACAAGAATGATGACCTTCCTATGCTTGATGTAACCAATTATCTTGAGGGTTTGGGGAGCAGATAATCCAGTGAGAGAATTTAGGGAAATGACCTATTCTACTTCAAGAGGGTCTGATAGAGGGGTTATGTCAGTGGGTTCAGGTGACACGGACACAAGGGGAGCCTCAACATCCTCTTCCGAAACATCCTCCAAGATGGCCATAAAAATATTTTGTTCCTTACACTTGTGTCCCAAAAAATATTTGTCATCACAATTATAACAAAGGCCTTTGAGTTGGTGTTCAACCATTTCGGCCCTGGTCAATTTTTGGATCTTTAGTGGAGTAGAAGGAGGAGTGGGAGTTACTAGTTTAGTGCGAGGAATAAAGGAGGGTTTTTGGTTTTGAGAAGAGACAACCTGTTGTGCTTCCTTAGCTCTTTTATTAGCCTCCACCCAAATCTAAGGCCGAGCCATGAGGACATGGGAAAAAATCTCATCCTTGAGGCCACTGATAAAACATTCTCGGAAAAAAACATCAGACATGCCCTCTGTACGAAAAGCCAGTCGCTCAAAAGAAACTATAAAGTATTCCACTGTGCCAGATTGTTTCAACTTTGTCAAACGGCCTAAATGGTTGGTGTCAGTGTCAAAGCGTTCATAAATCTCTGCCACAAAGTGTGTCCAAGCAACATACCCTTGGCGGGCATTTTTTCTCCATTGCCACCATTGCCAACGTTCTTGATCTAGATGGAGAAAACCATACCGGAGTTTGGAAAACTCATCCATAATGTCGTACAAAGAGAAATAATCTTCCATTTGAGTTACCCAACCAGTGGGATCTGAGCCATCAAATTTGGTCACATCCACACGCGGAAGGTGTAGGTCACGCTAAAAGTAGTGGGGATGAAAATTCTGGGAATGCGAGGAAGTTTCACCTTCGGTATGCAAAGGTGGGTCAGATAAGGGAGGATTTGCATGGATATGCAGCTTAGTGCAGATCATCGTAGTAACAGATTCAAGTTGGGTAGTAATGTCTTGTTTGAGTTCCTCGATTAAGGAAACGATGGAGGAATGCATGTTTTTATTGATGGTGGCAATATTTGCACTGAGTTGTCTCACTTCTTGTTGGGTCTCTGTGAAATTAGAGTGCAAGGTATTGAAGCGAGCTTCCAAGTCTTGGCTATGGGTATGGGCCATGATGACAAGGGAACCGAAAAGGGGCAGGTGGGGCCACACAAGAAAAAAAAACAAAAACAATTTGCTGAAAAATGATAGGTATGAATGTGATAAGGGCGAAAAGAGAAATCCAACATAATAGGTCTCAAATAATGGTGCCAACAGTCTCCAGAATTTACACCTGCGGAGTTATACTAGGTTATGAAGAATATTACAGTGATGAAGTGCCCAAATGCTTAACAAGAAGAAATGTGTAGTAATTTGGCAACTCGAATGCATGAGACATAGTTGCACGGAAATAGATATTGTTTGTTCTATTTTTTATTTCCATCCCCAAAGGTTAGGTATTCAAGGGTTCTACAGAAAATGGTTTTCCCTGTGCTATAACTCTCTAATATACGTGCGATGTCCAACAATAGTACTTGAACCAATATCTCAAGGAACCAACTAAGGAGGCTAGACCGTGCCCTTAGCCGTACTACCCAACTACCCAGGTACTAGAGAGTATCTTCCTGAGTGATATTATCGATGGCACTATAGCAATCAGGTGACCGATCAATTTATCTATGGAGGGCTTCAGGAGATCTAGGCCGATCCGTATACAAGTGCTGTCTGATGCACTACCACTCTAAGGGGTACCAACAAGGGTTACAAGGGTGGCCAACATCGTGCGCTTAAGTACCACTTGTATTTCCTGCGTGTATGAATCCTCGACCACGAGTTTATGCACATAACGACATATCTCTGTAGCTTAAAGATGTCGAAATACATCTCTACCCTGAAAAAAATTACCCACAATTTTCTGTCGAGGAAGGTGCTCTGATACCACTTGTAATATTCCAAATATAAAAAAGTATACAAAACATAAATAAATAGCTAGAAATGGCCGATGAACAACAATATAACTAGAACAACAACACAATAATGCCAAAATGATACCAGAATAACACCAAAAACAACACTTTGATTACTGAGAGCAATGTTCACTTGCCTCTTCGAGGGGGAAACCTCCAGCAGAGCAGAGCTCTATTACAATAATATCCAAGACAAAAATTCTCATACCCTCGACTCCTATTTATACTAAATATGTATATCAAAAGAACCATCTAGAGGAAGATCCTTCTAGAAGCGAAAGATTCTATAGGTCTTCTTACATTGGACTTATTCTTCCTTATTGCTAGGCCTTATTAATATTGACCTTTATTACATCGAAATATATTATTCTGCCTACGTGAGGGGTTAGGTCCCTAACAAAGTGTTTATTGTTGAAACAAAGTTAAAAATCCTTCCTAAATAATTAACATGTTTATCGTTGAAACAAAGTTAAAAATCATTCCTAAATAATTAGCATGCATATAATAGTAATAATAATAAAAAAATTATGTGTGAAAAGAGTGTTTTAGGTTGCATTTGTACTTTTATTCCATTTATTTTTATTTGTATTTGTATTAAAGAGATGATTATTTGTAATAAATATTCATTTTTAAAATATATTTAATTAGTAAAAATAACAAAACATGAACAAGATTAAGAGAAACTACAATGTTGAAAAGTAAATAAAAATAAAGCACTGATAGAATTTGGTTGTGGTGATGTTTTCTTTGGCTATGGCTTTGCCACAAATGAATTTGGTTGTAGCAATGTTTTGTTTGGCTATGGCATTGTCACAAACGAATTTGGTTGTGGCTGTATTTTCTTTGGCTAATGTGATGTCTTTTTCATCGCCTTGATGTTAAACCCCCGTCTTCGCCTCCATTCGTGTCACTACCCGCGTCTTCACCTCCATTCTTGCCAGGACAGTACAAGACATAAGCTCGGAGACAGTACACCAAAATATTTGGATCGACAGGGAGGTCAGTTAACTATTTAGTTTAAATGGTATTAAATTAATGCATCTGAGCATATTTTGCACTTGTCCACGATACAATTAAGCTGAGGATAATCTTGTTCTGCAACTATAGCGAAGCCTATTATATATATATTTTTTACTTGATTTGTTTTAGTTAGAAGTAATTAGAAGTTTTTTTTTACTTGATTTATTCTAGTTTTCAGTAAAATATCTCTCTTCTATAATAACAAAAAATTACAGAAAAGTTTGAAATATTCCCTTCTGCCGGTATCCATGGATCCCGTTAGCTCGCCAAATCTTTAGACATTCTGGATAATTTCAAATAGAGGTCCTTCTAGCCAGAGCTTGAGTTTTACCCTAGGAATAGTTGGCCACTGTCATCTAATCAAAATCTAGCTCTAGAGCATGTTGATTGGTATGTAGTGAGTTCGTCTTAAAGCATATCCAAAACCCCCTGTCAATTAGAAATAGTCTAATGCCACTAGATGGAAAGAAAATTTGAGTTCATATTTGAGGGAAAGAAACAAAGGGTAAAGAAATTTAGTTCTTGGACTTGAAGTAGCTTTTCACTCCAACATCCATGTTCTCAAGCTTTCATCAAATAGATTGGTACTACTGCAACTTTTAATGTTTGATGAATTTGGTGTTGTGTCATTATCGATAACTCTTTAGATTTTTGTCTTGTTGATTCTCTCTCTGCAAAAGATATATGGACAAAATAAGGGGAGGCACTGAAAAAGTTGTGTGTTGGTTATCCTGAAATGTTGTTCTAGTTGTTCTCTCTAGATGGGATATGCCTTTTTTTTTTTTTGCATTGAATTTATTTAATTCAATGATGATGGAATGCCCAACATGTGGATGGTATAGGCAAATTGTTGAAATCCTTGCCAATTTAGGTGGAGCAAGTTGGCAAAATCCAAGCTGCTATCACCGAGATGCATTTTTCGTTTGAGAGAAAAATTGATGTAATAATTACGATTCAACCAAGAGTTTACTGAATATGACGCACTCTTTGACATTTGAGTTGTTATTGATGTTTCTTCTCCTACGATTGGAGCTAGTACTGTTGGATCAACTGAATAATTGACTGCAAAGAAGCTGCCATTATAGCTGTAAATTCACCTAAGTGATACTGGCTTGGGCATATGGAAAGTTATCTATCATGGTCCTAGCATTATCCTATGCAATCTATATTCATGACCATTGTTAATTCGACATGAGGCATTGTAGACTGTAATTTTCACATAGTTAAACAAGAATTATACTGTCATAAATTGGTTCATTCGACATCAAGCGACAATATAGTTAGGGGATAGCTGTAACTTCGTACTTTGTTAAAAGCTGTAATCGAATCTTCTTGCTACATAACTTCGTTATACAGTTTAATCTAAACCCGAACTATATCTATTTGATAAAAGATCATATAAACATAGCCCTTTGATCTTTTGGGGAGCATTGGAAACCCTAAGAGAACAGGGCCTTCTTGTGCCGGTATCGGGACCATAAATATATAAGAATTATTGCACTACCTATACTTGTTTTAATAAGGAGGAGCATGTGCCTTGGTTTTATCTTGAATTCGATCTCACATACACTAATCCATTATTCTAGGCCCAACTATCTACACGCTTTCAATACTGTACGTTAACTTTGCATTAGCATCTGCGTTTGGATGAATTTTCCACCATCTCATTTTTATTTCAGTGATTTTTATCTTAAATACAAATTTAATGGTTGTTTAAAAATTATTTATCCAGATTAAAATAGCAAGCAAAAATTTAACAGATTAAATATAGAAACCAAGCACAAATTTAATTGACCAGATTCTGATAATAATAAATAAAGAAAAAAATCATTCTTTCATTATCCTACTCCAAGTTATAAATGAAACAAAGATTGACCATTGATTTATTTACAATGTTTATTTATCATTATTACTTTTATAATGTGATGCAACAGGGACAAGTGCCCTTTGTTGAGATGGGATGCAAACCTTCCAATTTGATCAGCATACAACTTTAAACAATTAGAAAACTTCAAAAAATTACCATTATAATTAAACATCCAGGATAATCAACTCAACAAATTAATTTTTAATCAACACACAACTTTAAACAATTATAAAACTTCAAGAAATGACTAGTATAATTAAACATCCAGGATAATCAACTCAACAAATTAACTTTTAATTTTTTCGGGTAAATTAACTTTTAAGAAGGGACATAGCCACTGTAGTGACACTTGTTAAATATGTGATAAAATATACATAAGTATAACAATCATAATAGCTCATGGTTGCAAATATTGCACCTAAAATTCCTAGAAAGAGTCCTCAAAATTTGCTCAGTTTCCCATGATTCCAACAGTTTAATTGGAAACACATCTATTGTTTATGCTCCTTATCATATTTTTGGGTTGGAATTTAAACATCCCATGTTGGTTACCGATATTAAGGGAAATTAGTTCCTTTCCCAAGGTGTATAACTGTCTTCTTAGTTTTTTTTTAAGGGGTATAGTTGTTTTTGGAAATGATTGTCTTTAGTATGGCACACGTTCAAATTCATAGGGGGTAGGGTATGTATATCTCTGTAGATTTTAGTAATCAAATCCCTCCAGTGAGGGGGTCCCTTGTCCCACAAAGGGGTTTCATACACCAATTTGATGTTTGGCTTTGTCGTGACCTTAAAAATATATTATTATTATTATTATTATTATAATTACCATTTTTTCAAAAATTCAGAAAAAAAAGGTGTGAGTATAACCATATGAAAATATCTACAAAGAATAAATATTTGAAAAATAGGAAATGGACTTGGTAAAACCATGACTCTGGGTGAAACTAAGGGAATGGTCGGGTGATGAAATTTCAGTTTAAAAAAATAGATTATGTATATTAAAATGATATATATTTTTAGATATAAATATATTTTAATTGAAAATTATAGTTTCAATATAAAAATATATTAATTATAAATATAATATTATTTTTTATTATATTTATATTTTATAATTAATTTTTAAATAAATGCAAAAGTTGAATAAGTTAAATACATCTTTCATTAAGTCTAACATGATGATGGTTAACCATCTTAGTTATTTATTTTTCCAAGGAAAAAACTGCATTATTTTTATTTTAAGTTGAAATAGGTAATGATGCATTATGCAATAAGACATTAGCAAACTTTGACTAAAACATCAAAAAGCCTAGAGTTACCTTAAAGACAAGAAACAATATTATAATAACTGATGCATTTACTCACAATTTAGCATCATGGCAGAAAAATCCCCCATATGTATATAGACATCATGACATGATTGTTTGTTTTTTTTCGTCACTTGAGTGAGCAAAAAGAGACCATTAAGTGTTAAATAGGAAGAATTAATACCATAGTTAGAATGTTAGAATGAAACCAAATTCATAAATCATCCATGCATGAGAAATAAACAAAAAAAAAAAAACATAAATATTACAAGTATGGGCATGAAAAATGACACAAACAAAAAATAAGCAAGGATGAGATGTATACCGATGGAAAAGCTTAAAATGATAACACCATAGAGGATTGTGATGAGCAGGTGGGCTCTCATTTTCCTCCTTGGGAGGGTCCTTTATTGTCCCTTGGAACCTTCTCTCTATCTCGTTGAACAAGAAGTGTGCAAAAAAATCTTCAAGGGGAGAGATCAATGCATAAGCTTGGTGCTATGGATGCAAGAATGAGACCTTGAGAAATATGATTCTCCAAGACTCATACAAACAACATCACAACTATTTTGCATTTGTATTTTTTATTCATACCCATGGCCTCTATTTATAGGTTTTGATCAAGTTCAATAACAACTAGTTCCAAGTGAGAAAGAGGTGCCACTTGGGTGTGGCTTCCCATGTATGAGTGGACACAAAACCACTTAGGGTACCATCCTTGAATGCTAAGGAGTTTGAGACCTCTTTGTACCTCAACCTGATAGTACTCATGATGGGATTTTTGTCACATATGCATTGAATATGGTTGAAACTTCACTTCTGGTCAATTTGTGTGGATTTTGAAGGAATAGGCGCACAAATAACACATGCAGATCGTGCAAAATCTACATTTGTTGAGTCACATATATGACTTAAAAACCCACTATACATAGTTTTTTTCTTTGTTGAGTATAGTATATTAATTCCATGAGTATGTACTTTTATATATTAAATCGATGACCTTTCTGGTAATCACTTGTATAGCTCAGTGAGCAATTTTTAGGTAATAACATATGCCCCTTGATGTGTGAGGTTAGAAGAAGACGTATAGCTGAAATGCATCATCGTTTATTTTGCTTGTGCACTGATTATTGTGTAGAGAGAGAGAAAAAGGTTCGAGGGAATGAGGATGGCCCATGGAGGAAGAAAGAGAGATCCACCTGAAAAAACACAATCCTACCTGAAAATGAAAGTTGTTTTATAAAAACTAGGTAGGCATGCCCCATGCTTGTGCCATAAACATAATTGATTACAATAACAAACAAAAGGTTGAGGGATTTTGTTTGATCATCATAATTATGAAGGATTTGATGATGTTGTAATTGGAAAATTGGTGAAGTATAAATTTGTAGCACCCTCAGGGGCATCATAACAACAAAGAACTCTCCTTGAGGAGAACTTACCCTAGAAGTTGAAATGAACACTTGGAATATGTGGTCATACTTGATGGAATTGATGGCCCATCAATCCCAGGGGTCTTTGACTGGAACTAGAAACGACAATTGTCACAAAGTAAGATCCATCCTGATGTGGATATGTGTTGATG
>ML796810.1:0-56750 GCA_009831015.1 Picea engelmannii | reverse complement strand
CCTTCCACAATCTCTTACAATCACTTGCACTTAGCTCTGTAAGCCTCACACAGTATGCACAAAGCAATTACCACTTAGCACTTAACACACTTGCAACTGACTAGTCACTACTAGTCACTATTCACTACTTCTTACATCACCTAGAATTCTATTCATACATTACCAAAAAGGCCTAATCATGGGTAAACCCATAGGCCTACATCCCCATACCCATTACATGAGCCCAAAACCCAAAAAGGCCCTAAAAAGGGGCCGAGATCCCGCAATCTCCGCTTCATCTTGCGCTCCACCTTTGACATCCTGTCGAAGTCCCAAAAATAGGTCAAACATGACCATGGATCCTCAAAACTTGGTCAAGGGCCAACACTACTTTATTCCGGTTTAACAGATTCAGAAGCAAAGTTATCGGTATGGGATCATAACACAAACAATGAGTACAAACTGTCTATGACTTTCATTCAAAGGGTGAGATTGATCCATAATGAGTTTTATGAAATATCTGTGGGGAGAGATCAAATGTTGATGCCAAGTTTTAGAAGCAATGTTGTATGGAAATAAAATTCCCACTTGATGATGAAAATACAAATTTTTTTTTGTAAAGGAAGTGATGTATTTAGGGATGTGGATAGCTATTTTCAATTGGGATTTAGAACTAGACAGGTATGCGATTTGATAGATGATATCTTCACCCTATGGGAAAATTTTAGTATAAAAAATCAGAGAGTTAAGAAGGCTAAACCATTGATATGTGGCACAAGTAAGACAGGTCTAGAAATAAAAAATATTCTAGATGATATGACTATAACACCTTGGAGAACAATACAGGGAGTGAAGGTTGAGAAAATTATCATAGTTATATTATCATGTGTAAGGTCGGGATAATTTTCAATGGAAGAAATGTGTGATGAATTTAAAAAGTAAGTTTGTTGAGTTATTTTTATTTATGTTAGGACAATATATATATATTAAGTTTAACATATCAACGTTCTAAGTATTTTATTATATATATCATTATAACACTATTTTTTTATATTTAGTCACAAGGTGTATATGAGAATACAAGAGGAAATGGTCAAGATGTTGAATGAAGAAAGTTGAGATGATGTTAAACTCAACTATCAATATTCAAGCTCTACAACAGTATTGAAACAATATTTTGTTGCATTCAAAAAGGTATGTTGATTTATTACATTCATATTATTCATTTGTAAGTTAATTTATTTCTATTTTAATAGTTATAGATATATAACACTATGCTTGTTTGTTTCATTAAATATGCCAAAGAAGAATGCAGATGGAGTACCTGAAACTTTCAAAAGTTTTATTCATAAATCCAAGTTTGAAAGAGAAAGAAGGAGACGTGTTCAAAATGTTCAACTTGATGACACCCTTGATCACTACATTTGGAATGGACTTGACATTGTTCAATATAAAGTGATATTAGGTGATTGTGAACAACTTGCAAATATTGTTCCTAAAAAATAATACTCCCTAGTTATTGTGGATATCCCTCATGGTTATAATATCCAAAACATTGGATATGACACTGAGCCTTATACTTACCAAGCTTTCAATAAAGTGTTTATGGGATTTACGGAAGTTACAACATCACCATTTTGGATATTTTTGGTATTTCATTCATACACACAACAAGGATTAGTACAATCAAGCTTCAAGGGGAAAGAAAAGATAAGGGTGCAGTTTATTTGGTAAGATATTGAAAGTGTATGTTTAGTAATTAAGATTAGATTTTTTTTTTTATTAATTCACAAGTTAATTGAATTTTCACTTGTTTATGTTACATGCACAAGCCTAATATTCATAGCTTGAGTAGAGAATCATTTAAACGTGATTTTGAGAGTATACATCTTGCAACCTGGACAAAAGATGATTCTTATAATTCTATTTTTGTCAATGCAAAGGATGGAGAGACTCCTAGTAGTGTATTGGTATACACTGTTGTGGTTAGAAAGCTAATATATGAGGAAAAGGATTTGAAAGGAGAGATGGTTAACATTTAACAAAAACCAGAAGCATTAATTAATTATCTTATAGATACATTTTCAAATTAAGGAGATTGGGTTTTGCATTTGTTCTCGGGTTCTGGTAGGAATTATGATCTAATATTTATGAAATCATACTTCAATCTTATATTATTTTTAATTTGTCTTTTTACAGTATTTAACTTCGTTATTTATTTATTATTTATTGATTAGGTAGAACATTAGCGTGTTGCTTACAAAAAGGAAGGAATTGCATAGCCATTGAAAGTGACCCAATGCAGTGAAGTTTTATTCAACAAAGAACTAATTCTATTCTAGCTCTTCCAGATGAAATGCAAGAAGTTGGCTTGAGGAAAGGAAATTTTAGTGACACAAAGGTGGAAAAAATGTCAAAGGAACCTCAAGTACCATTAGGAGGAATGATTGGAAAGGATCACTTTGGAGAACTTGCGGGTATCAAAGAGCCAATGGAATAACACAATGAAACAATGGAAGCACAAAATGATGTTGAAGAAGATGATAATGTGTCTGTTGAGAATGATGAATTTGGTATATATGATATTGTTGATTAGTTTTAAGATGCCCTTGAAGACGATGCTCAATTTTGCAAATTTTTTATGAGCTATAACTATAATGTTTTGACTTTCATATTTTAAAATAAGAATGAAGATGTATCTATTGTTGTTTTGTGATGAATATTTTTATTGCTTTTTTTTTTTTTCATTTTATTTGTATGTGAATCACTATATATTGGAAATTTTTATTAAAGGTTGTCATTTTTTTACTTCAAATGTATTAAAATATGAAAGAAAATGATAATTTTTTTATAAAATTTTGACTTTTTTTGTTCAATTATGTCCATAAAAATGTTTTATTTGACATGTTATTTTAAAGGAATAGGTATCAAAATGTATAGTTTTTTTTATTATATATGGCTATAAAATGTATATTTTTTTGCTAAATATTCAAAACTAGTGTTATTTAACTACAATTGTTTTCTATGTATTGAAGTAAAGGTAAACTATGTGTTAAAAATTGTGTTTTCCACTATATTTTAAAAGTATGGAACAATGAATTAATTAAGGAGGCACAATTATATGAAAAATTGTAACTTCACAAAATTTAATGGTAAAAAATATTTTTAAGATTGAAAGAAGCATGGAAAAATGACTAAAAACACCGTTGAATAAAACAAAATTTAGAAAAATTTGAAAATAGATGAAAAATAAGCATTTAAAAAAATAATGTGGAAACACTGTGGATCGAAAAATTTAAAATATCGAAAAACCACCTAAAAATGGAAGGGGGGGTGCTATCGGTAGCACCATTTTTAAAAACGGGGTAAAAAATTGGACCCCCCAAAAAACGAGAACTTTGTAGAGTTCTCATTAAGTTGATAACTATGTTGCCGAAGGATATATGAAAAATTCACGTCAGTTTACTTAAAAATCCTTATGGAGAGATAGCATAGCTTTTAGCCAGAGTTACAGATCAAGAATTGAAATCAACTATTCCTCAGTTGGTTCTTTACATTTTATATTTCACAGTTCATGAACATGCAATCTTCGATTGGGAGAAGATTATTTATGTGGAAATATCTTCACAATTACCAAACTTTAAGAAAAATAAGAGATTTTATATGTCTTCCTATTTGATATTTGCTATCACTTATTATCATGTCTTTAAGGGTTTGAGTATCGGAAAATGAGTTGACTGTAAAATTGATTTAATAAGAATGTGGTTTCATGCCTTATGGAAACAAAAGGCCACTTACCATTTTTACAAAGTTTACAATAAATTTGTATCTTCTTTCAAGAAACTTATCTTCGGAGTGAATACATCCATATTTTCCTTGGAAGCATCAACCTTCTAGGATAAAAAAGGGGAATATTGAAAAAATGAAACCTTATAGTGTGGTGAGAATCTACTGTTCTCATGAAAATCCCCTTTATCTCCCTTATTATGTTCTAGGTAGAATGTTTTCCATATATGTTGCTAGATAGTACATGTTTTGGATACATTTCTTCTATGAAAAAAGGAAGAAACAATTCATTCCATTTCCATGGAGAATTGGGGAAATTTGACTAAGAATCATTTCTAAAATTGATAAATTTGCAGTAGAATTGGATCAATACATTTTAAAATGTGCAGAAGAGATCAAGGGTTTTTACCTAAATCATCTTTTTATGGACCACATGACATTTTTTAGATTTAACATTTCACTTGCTAACACATTTTTATTATGAGAAGAGGAGGGTGATAGTCAGAACTCGCCAATACTAATTATCGAAAGGAAAACATATGATATTGATACTATTGTTAGTACTACAAATCAACATAAATAGAGGGGAAGAGTGGAAAATGAAAAAGTACTCATTCTCCCAATGCTTCATAGAAAAGCGACCCACTCAAGAAAATTTTCTAGTCAACAATATCGTGACAAAATAAGTCTTCAACTAATAATTATGATGATGGAGGCGACAAAAACCCTCCAAAGGGAAGATTGGAGCAGTCTCATAAACTCCAAGTTAAAATAAAAAGATGAAATATCTTCAAGAGGTAGAACAACACGTACCTGAGAACAAGATTATTCTTGAAGATATGGACCTGAACGTTGACATCGAGAATATAGAATTTCCTGATGATAAACCAAGATTGCAAGAAAGTAAGGAAGTTGCAGCCAAAATTGAAATTCAAGAAGAAGTATTTTCATAGGAATAATCCTTCATTGTGCAGAATGCTTTATTTGATAAAAGTTCCAAAAAATTAATTTTTGAAAGACTTAATTCAAAAAATAGAAGAATTCAGGGAAAATCTTTTTCAGAGTTAGATCTCAACGACATACCTCCTTCCAGAATTTCCAGAATTCACAGAGCTACAGGAGATGGTTTAGAAATGTCAGTTGATGATATGGAAGCCAAAAATATCATGTTGAAAGAAAGGGTTAAAGAATTAATGTCTACTCTAATGCCACCCCTATATTTGCTACTTCAGTTTCAACAATCCAAACTTGGAAAAGATCTGATAAATCCCCATAATCAATTTTAAAGTTAAAGGGAACATCGAGTCTACTTGCTGCAGTTAGACGCTATATTGGAGAAAATATAAAGAAGAGATTGTCTCTCATTTTAGAGACATGGGATTTAGCAAGAAGATTTGTCTCTTTGGGTTCCAAGATTCAAAATTTTAGAGAATACCTATAGTCTGACCTAAAAAATGATGATTTTTTTTATAAAGATGTTGTAATTATATTTATTTTGAAATTTTCTGATATGACTGAACCTAGGAGAAAAGAAGAATATTTTCCATCCCCGACACGTGTCAAACAATTAAAAACATGTTGGATACAGAGAATTAAAACCTTAAAATATCTATTAGATGATCTTGATGCTCTTAGTGTTAAAAAGGGAGAATCTTATTGAAGTTGGTTGAATTAAACCTTACATGAACTACTGGTGAAGTACAAGATCCTAAATTGATTTCAAATTCTATTCTCATGACAAGGGAACAATTTGAGGAACACATGGAAATATTAAAGGGCACATCAATGGAGAAATTCAATAGTATAACCGAGTATATAGAGAAAGAAATTGAAAGTTGGCTTATAGAATATGTAAATAAAAATTAAGACATTGAAGTTACATTGCGACAACTTTCAATTGATTTAAGGGAATTTGAAAGTACATTATTTGACATAAGATTTAGACAAGACATAATCATTGCTCCTATGCATGAATACATTGAGAATTGGTTAAAGTTATCTTTAATCAAAATTACTGAAGAGGATCAAACTTAAGTAGTTGTTATCGGTCATGAAATTGATACCAAGGATAATATAAGAGAAACATCGGCCACAAAATAACCAGAAGAGATTCCATCACAATGAGTATTACAAATCACATTATTCTCAATTCTTTTCTCTTCCCATTCAGAAGTCATCTAGTTGTGTTTTATCTTTCCCAAGAAAAACATAACCGATTTTCTGATCTTTTTATCTATGTATTCCTTTTAGGTCCATCCTTGTTCATGTTCTTATATTTATTTTATGGTCCAAGGGAGACAATCCCAGTCCAAATTTGGATGAACACATTTTAACTTTTAAGACTATCGAAGACTATACTATTTTTTGAAAAATCCTAGAGAACTACTTCGGGGATAAACTTTAATAATATCTTTTGAAATCTAAGTTTTGAGCATTGGATATTTAAATTTTTCCTATAATATTATATTTTTATTCTAGTTAAAAGACTCTTTTAAAGTTATCTCACATGTGGTCCTTTATCTTCCCTTCTTTGAATGTGATCGAAAATAATTGAATTTCGTGATGGATGTGAGATTTATATTTTCTGTAATTGTTATTTCTGTATAATATTGCTGCAAATATTATATTTTATGAGTAAATATTTTTGGTCCCTTTCTCAAGAATTCTTTTATGTATGTATATTATTTTCCAGTCAACAATATTTTAGTCTTTATTTGATTCATAAAGATTTGGAGTTTTCTATTGAACATTCTCTTATCTTTCATGTTATTGTCCCAAGGTATTCAAAGATAAATGTTTAAAGAATATACATAGCAGTACCAACTCTATAAAAATGTAGGGGGATTTATATCCTCGTGAGTTTGTTTTTTCTATATTAACATATTCAAACATCAACATTTTTGGCGACCCTACTGGAGATCAAGAACAAAAATATATTTTCTCACTAGAATTATTTATGACTTAGGCTCAACCTAAACAACCCCAGTTGCAACTTGGATTAGGAAATCAGACAAGCGTTTTACATCAATTATATGATTTAGTGCTAACAACAACCTGAACTCGTGAAGAGTTTGAAAGATCCTAGGAAAATCTTGCTTGTGAATAAGAAAGAGAAATTGAAAGAAGGAATAGAAGACAAGATAGAAATTGAAGTTGGAATCATACGAGGGCCCAATAACAATAAGTAAAAGAAAACTAATTCAATTTCCAGAAATTGGAGTAAGTTCCACCACTGAAAAAGAAAAGGATCCAATCATGGGTGACATATAAGAAGGAAATGAAAACCCTGAAAAATCATGAAGAAAGGAAAATAGTTCCATGAATAAGGGTTAGAAATGGCCCTATAAATATTGATGTAGAACACCATCAATTGTCAACTCTTCCACAAGGAGCATTGCCAACATTTTCAGGAGATGGAGCAATGAACCCGAAGAAACATATGGATAAATTTTTGAGTATGTGTGAGATTCATTTGGTGGAACACGATGATGTAATTGTCAAATTACTTCTTCAACCATTGATAGGCCAAGCCTATGAATAGTACATGTCCTTTCCTGCTTAGTCAATTTCATCATTTCATGATTTAGAAACCATGTTTTTGACTATGTATTCTCCTCTAGTAGCATATCATACTATGCTCACACAATTCACCCAAATCCATTTGAAAAAGGGTGAGAGAATTAGAGACTTCATTTTTTTGATTTTAAAGAACATTAAATCAGATCCCAGAAGAGAAGAAGCCAAATGCTCTAGTCATACTTGGATGTTACAAAAATGCAATGCCCTCAAATATGAAATTTTCATCAGGGTTGCACAAATTTAAGACCTAAATGAAGCAATGCGTAAAGCGACAAAAATGGAAGAAATCATGTTGGAAACAAATGTTAATCCTGATATCATCCTCGAGAAGGTCCAAATACAAATAGATAATCTTTCCATTTCAGATCAAGGAGCATCAACTTCAAGAAAAGTTGAAGATCAAAGAACACGTGACACTGAAAATCAAGGAGTTGGTGGAGGGATCCTCCAAGGGGTAATTCCTAATGTCATAAATGATCCAACAACAACACAATAAACCAAACAAAGGATGGAGATAGCACAGATGAATCTAACTATCTAACAGATGCAAACTGAATTAACAAGATTAAGAAGAAGTTAAATTTTTTCTCCTAATCCAAGAATTCTTGTTCAAGAACAAAGGAGAAATCATGTTAAAGAATAGAGAATAAGAAATGATGGTACACATGAGGAATTTATAAAAATGGCACCTAGAGTGCCAAATCGTAATGTTGTAATGTTATAAGAAATTTTTGAAGATGATATCATTGATAATGTTGATCAAGAGGATGATGTATTTCAAGAAGAGATTCTTGAATTTGTACAGATGGATGAAGGCGAGTCATCCATATAAATATTTGATGAACATGAATAAATCGATATCTCTCAAGACAACGTTGTGCAAACAAGATCACAAGCAAATAAATTTAAAACAAGAGAAACTATGGAAAAAGAAAAGGAAAATATGAGACCAAATGGAGCATAAGCAACTAAGCAACAAGCAGTTTCAAATCAAGCTAAGAATCCTCCACAAATGATGTATAATATGATTGATGATTTAACTAAATTGAGAATCACTCTTCCATTCATGGAAGTGGTCAAAATCCCACAACAGAGGGAGAATATTCTTAAAATATTAGATGAACCGAGTAATAGAATTTAGGTTGTTGTAGAAAATCCTAAGCAACATCAGAATATATTAGCAGCTAAACCAAGAGGTAAATCCCACCTTTCTATATTACAATAGAAAATCATGATGTAGTACTTCATAATTGCTTGGTTGAAAATGGAGGAACAAATAATATCATTCCCTTGTCAGTAATGGAAGCACTTGGGATGGGTTGTACAGAGTATTATGAAACCGGGGATAGTATCTATACAATTGACTCAAGAAAGGTTCCAACATATGTATAGATTAAAGACTTTTATGCAGGGATAATTTTTTCCCCCCATATCACAATTGTTTTCACAATTATAGTGGTGGATCTTCCTTCAACATATGGAGTAGTTCTTGGAAGAGATTGGTCTTCACTAATTGGAGGTTACATCATGAATGATGGGAGTTGTATGATGTTACCAAATAAAGATGGAACAATGGTTAGAGTTCCTCGGGAACCCAAGAAACCATTTTCTTTCAAGAAAAAAAGATAATGCATTAATGCAAGATTATATTGATGCTGGAATTGGTAACCATGTTGTGCTTGACCCAGAGTAGTCTAGTATTAAAAAAAAAGAAGGAGAAAATTATTTTGAAGGATTTTGGAAGATGTCTTTTGATGGTGCTGGTTCCAATTTAGGGAGTAGAGTAGGTATTGTTTTCAAAATTCCTAATTCAGTTATACATCCTCGTGTTATTAGGATGGAATTTCTTTGTATGAATAATGAGGTAGAATATGAAGCATTGATACAAGGAATGAATCTTGAAATTCAAAAGAATATTGAACACTTGATCATAACTAGTGATTCAAAACTGGTTATAAATCATATAAGAAAGAACTATAAGATCAAAAAAGAAAAGTTGAAATCTTATGCCAAACGAGTAAATGAACTCATGAACTCTTTCAATTAATTCAACATTTCTTTCATACCAATAGACACAAATCAGAAGGAAGAATCATTGAAAGTTGTTTCATATTTATTCAATCCCGATGATTCATAGATCCAAAATAGATTCTAGGTCAAAAGGATTTTCAGGCCTTCAATTCCCAATAATCAAGATTATCTTCAAGTTTTTGAAAATGATGAAGAGTTGACTAAATTCTTAGCTGATACAAGTGATGTTGTAGATACATTTGAAGATCAAAGTAATACATCTCTTACAAAGAATTGTATCAATTTTGAGTCCCTTTTCACAAGAGATGACTGATCCAGAATCAGATCGAGGAGCTTGATGGGGCTCAGAAAGGCCTAAAAATAAAAGTTCTCAGAATGGATTCAAAACAAACATGTGCATAGGCCTTGTCGATACAAACCCAATGCAACTTGAATGGGCTCAAACAAACGTCGTATGCTCAAGTTATGGCGATCTGTTCATTTTTCCAAACATGCAAAAAATGATGACTGTACAATCCGTACAGTACCACGTGGCAGCTGACTGTACATGTCGTACAACTGAGGTGGAAAGGCACATTTGGAAGATTTTGGAGGTGACACATGGTAGGCTGACTGGGTGTACGAATGCTGACATGGACATGACATGTGGACCAACCAGGAAGTGACACGTGTCACCACTACAAGGGTGACATGTGGCACATCTGTACGACGACACGTGGCAGGGTACGGTCAGTTGACAGGGAAGATGATGTGACAGCTGGGAAAATCCTCGTTTGACACATGGCAATAGGATGGCATATGGAGCGGTGCCACATGGCACCTAAGAATTGGTTAGTTTCATTGCAAAAACTTTTTGAATTTACGAGTTTCGAACCCGAAACCTCATCACCGGGCTACGACTTGGCAGAGTCAGGCTAGCCAGGCCTCCCGCCATTAGTTCTTGTTAGCTATATTGTTAAATTTATATTTTAATTTTCACAAGGATTAATACGAAGGTGGAAAGGGCTGGGGCCTAGCCCCATCTTGCAGTCGTAGCCTCCCCATACACCCACACTCCAGTATACGGGCGCTCCACTCCAACAATAAGCCACGATGTGGGGGCCACATGATATGGGCCTAACCACCTGTGGGTATATTCCATATGACCCAGGGTTTGATTCATGGCATGAAGGACTAGGGATTAGCCCATGGATTCAGGGATTCAACATGCGACGAGGTGTTTGTAAAGGAGGGGCCAATGCGCAACCCCTTGGGGCTTGGCGCTTGGACATATGATTCCATATGACCATGCAGAGGGGGAGCGTGCCCAAAAATGGGGGATTATCCCCAATAATATTGCAAAAGTGGTTTTTTCAACTTTAGTATATGGATTTTTATTGATTTTCTCAGCAAATTTGGGGGATTTTGCCCATTTTTGGGGAATATTGGGCCCTTTTTGAGGTCACATCTTGGGGTGAAGTTGGGAGATGGTTACCAACTTCAGATATATATAAACCAGGCCTTCGTGAGGCCATGAGAGGATATTCAAAATAGGTTTATGTTGAATATTTTCCAAGCCAAAACCATTTTTATTCAAGGAAGTTGTTGAGGAGCGCACCTTTGCGGGCCATTTCTGGGAGCTTCGATCATCCGATTTGAGTGTTGTTTCTTCTGTTGGGTTCTAGAGATATGGTAGAGAAAGACCTGATCAATTTTGTAACCTTTTGGCACTGATGTGATGTAATTATTGATATTTTAACAGAAATAATAAATCCTCACCCACTAAGACAAAGGCCTGGAGACGTAGGCGAGATTGTCGAACTACGTTATCACATTGGTGTTATGGTTTGTTGTTGTTATGCTTTATTTCAGATCTTAATATGTGTATATGACTACTATTCTTATTCTATAACTTCTTCCTCTTTATTTAAGCTTCCTAATTGGTTAATCAACACATGCTTAATAACTCAACCATTGTCATTTAAAAGATCTTTTCGGATCAAGTGGTATCAGAGCTAGTTGACATTTGGATTTGAGTTTTGCATGTTAACCAGGGAAAAGCTACATCATGGTGAAGGCAATCTTGTTGAAGAGAATCCATTGATTGGATTTAGAAAGAGAACTTCTCAAAGCGAGAAGATGGCATCAGAAGAGGGACTTTCTCAGGATGAGAAAGAGTCTCGAAAAAATTTCTTTGCTATGTCGGAGATGATGACGGTTTTGTATGAGGATTACTTGGAATGAAAGAGACTAGTTCTTGGTGAATATTCAAAGGGAAAAATTGAAGAAGGAGAGGATCCTCCTTCACCTCCATCATCACCTCCTTCTTCAAGTTCAAGTTCTAAATCCAATGCAAAGAAACATGTCCATAAACATAAGAATGAAATTCCTTTATTAAAACTTGATGTTAAATTCAAATTACCCATATATGATGGTGAAGTTAATGCATAGAGACTTGAGAATTGGGTCATACAGATGGAGGTTTATTGCAGTGTGCAACAGATCAAGGATGAGGCCACACAAATCAAGTTGGCATCATTGAGACTTGCAGGCACAACAATCATCTGATGGAAAAAACAAGTTGAAAAATGACACGCAACAAGTGGGTAATGTATTTCCATCATGGCGAAGTTTTATTTCTGCACTTAGAAAGAAATTCTATCATTTGGGTTATAAAGAGAAAGCGTTGGAAAGATTTAAAACTAAGAAAAGGACAAACAAGGAAAGAATACACAGATGGCTTTCGTAAAATGGAATTGATGTTAGATATTCCTTTACATACCCAAGAAACTCTTATGAAGTATATAGGAGGTTTACCTGCACATATTCGAAATATTGTATTCATGTTTGGACCAACTAATATTGATGAGGTTTATGTTCAAGCGACATACATTGAAGCAGGGAAAACATGTGTTGGTGTATGAGGGGAATTGTCTTCAAGGAAAGAGGACAAAAGGAAGTGGCATGACAAGAAGTCAAATTCAGTGACAAGAAAGGAAGAGAAGCCCTCTTGCAAGCATTGCAATAAAGAGGGGCATGATGAGGACCATTGTTGGAAATTACATCCTGAGAAGAGACCAAAGTGGTTCAAGGAAAAGAAAGGGAGGCAAACAGTTGCACTGGCAACACGACCCATAGAATTGGGATCAGATTCATGTGATGAATCTAAAGTCTCATTGGTTGGTGTGACAAGTAAAATTGGTGAAGGAATTGATTGCAGAAGTAACTTGTTTCACATAAGGGTCATCATGAGACACACTAAAGTCGACACATTGATAGATAGTGGATCTCAATTTGAATTAATTTCAAAGGAGTTGGTTAAGAAATTGGGGTTAAAAACACAGATGCATCATAATCCCTACACACTTAAATGGATAAGCAAAAATAATCAAATGCACATAACCAAGCAGTGCACATTAAAATTTTCAATTTCATCTAAGTATGTGGATGAGGTAAAATGTGATGTGGTTCCACTAAGTGAATGTTGAATGGTCTTAGGTAGTCCATACTTGTATGATCGTAAATAAATCTTCTACAGGACAAAGAATCAATATCATTTAACCAAAGCAGGTCAAGAATATGTGGTTCATACTCATCATGTAAAGGCAAATAAAACTCTTCAAACTATGGAACAATTAAAGAAGGCAATTCAAGCAAGCAAAACACCTATAATTGTTTCAAATCAAGTAATCGATCTTAATCAAGAACAAGAGATGATTGTTGAATGGAAAATCAATCACAGTTTGCTTCAAGATAAGCTAATGTCGTGAAAATATTATAAACATATCAGCTCATTTGAAATCATATTTTTGATGCTATCATTAGTAATGTTGTCTACATGGATGATATTGGCTTTAGTAATATGTGACAGGTTTTAAATGGCTAAAAATATGCTGTCAATTGTCATGATTGTGTTACAGTTGATCTTGATAAGACATGTGAACATGACAGAGTTCAAAGACATAGAAGAATCCGGGTGGCCTATCCTGAGCTTGATGACTGGTTAGTAACCTTTTGGGGACCAAAAGGTCCTTTAGTGGGGAGGTGTGATCTAGAATCGGATCCAAGAGCTTGATGGGGCTAAGAAAGGCCTAAAAATAAAAGTTCCCAGAATGGCTTCAAAACGGACGTGTGCATAGGCCTCATCGATACGAACCCAACACATCTTGAACAAGCTCAAAAATATGTCATATTCTCAATTTATGGCGATCTGTTCGTTTTGCCAAATAGGCAAAAAATGATGACTGTACAGTCCGTACAATTCCACGTGGTAGCTAACTATACATGCCATACAAATGATGTGGCAAGGCACAGTTGGCAACTTCTGGAGGTGACACATGGAAGGATGACTGGGTGTACAGATGCTGACATGGACAGGACAGGTGGACCAACCAGGAAGTGACACATGTCATCATTACAAGGATGACATGTGGCACACCCGTATGACAACATATGGCAAGGTACGGGCAAGTGACAGTGCATATGATATGAAAACTGGGAAAATCATCGTTTGACACATGGCAGTAGGCTGGCATATGGAGCGGTGCCACGTGGACCAGACGTGGGATGCCACATGGCACCCAAGCATTGGTTAGTTTCATTGCAATTTTTTTTGGAATTTATGAGTTTCGAACCCGAGACCTCATCAATGGGATATGACTTGGTAGGGTCAGGCTAGCTAGCCCGCCCTTCATTGGTTCTTGTTAGCTATATTGTTAAATTTATATTTGAATTTGCACAAGGATTAATATGGAGGCAGAAAGGGTTGGGGCCTAGCCCCAGCCCGTTGTCGTAGCCTCCCCATACACCCACAATCCAATATACGGGTGCTCCACTCCAACAATAATCCACGATGCACTGGCCATGGGATACATGCCTAACCAACGATGGTTATATGCCATATGACTCTGGGTTTGATTCATGGCACGAAGGACTAGGGATTAGACCATGGATTCAGGGATTCACCATACGACCATGTGTTTGCGGAGGAGGGGCCAACACTTGGCCATATGATTCCATATGACCATGAAGAGGGGGAGCACACCCAATACTGGGGGCTTATCCCCAATAATATTGCAAAAATAGTTTTTTCAACTTTAGTATATGGATTTTTATTGATTTTCTCAATAGATTTGGGGGATTTTGCCCATTTTTGTGGAATATTGGGCCCTTTTTGAGGTCAGACCTTGGGGGGAAATTGGGATATGGTTACCAAATTTAGATCTATATAAACCATGCCTTCTTGAGGCCATGAGAGGATATTCAGAGCGGGTTTGTGCTGAATAATTTCCAAGCCAAAGCCATTTTTATGCAAGGAAGCTGTTGAGGAGCCCACCTTTGCGGACCATTTATGGGAGTTTCGGTCATTCGATTTGAGTGTTGTTTATTATGTTGGGTTCTAGAGATATGGTAGAGAAATACCAGATCAGTTTTGTAACCTTTTGGCACTTTTGTGATGTACATATTGAGCTTTGAACATAAATAAGAAAGCCTCACCCACTGAGACAAAGGCCCAGAGACGTAGGTGAGATTGTTGAACTCCGTTATCACATTGGTGTTATGGTTTGATGTTATTTATGATTTATTTCAGATATGCATATGTGTATATGGATGTTATGCTTCTTCTATAACTTATTCCTCTTTGTTTAAGCTTCCTAATTGGTTAATCAACACATGCTTAATAACTCAACCATTGTCATTTAAAAGATCTTTTCGGATCAATGACCAAACCAAAATGCCCAATTTGAAAGAAGAAGTATCTATTAGAAAGGTGAAAGAAACTCAAAAAATAAATATTGGCACTAAAGACTCTCCAAAATATGTAAATCTTGGGAGAAATTGCATGCAAAAAGAGGTTGATCAATATACTTCCGTGTCTAAATTTTTTTTTGATGTTTTTGCATAGACTTGCGATGATTTAAAAGAGTATGATAAATCCATATTCCAACATATCATACCATTAAATGAAGGGACAATTGCATTTAAAAAAAAGCTAAGAATAATAAATCCTAAATTGAAACCCCTCGTTAAAATTGAGCTGGAAAAATTGAATAAATCCAGGATAATCTTTTCAATTAGACATTTAGAATGGCCTTCAAACCCTATCATAGTAAGAAAGAAAAGTGGAGAGATTAGTGCGTGCATTTATTTTTGATATTTGAACAAGGAAAGTATTAAATGAAATTATCCCCTTCCTAACATGGAATTGTTGCTTCAACAAGTAAATGGTTCAACTTTGATGTCCATGTTAGATGAATTTTCGGGATACAACCAAGTGCTAGTCGAAGAAGAAGACAGACCGAAAAATGCTCTCATTACACCTTGGGAGACATATGCTTATGCCCGCATGCCCTTTGGCTTAAAAAAATACTAGAGTGACCTTTCAAAGGGCTATGGATCATGCCTTCAAATATTTAATAGGGAAATTCATGGCTGATTTCCAAGATGATCTTACTATACATTCCAAAATAAGAGAAAAGCACATTGAGCATTTAAGAGAAGTTTTTGAGCGATGCAGATTATATGGAATATCTGTTAATCCAAAGAAATGCTTGTTTACAGTTTTAGAAGGAAAATTTTTGGGACATATATTCAACAAAGAAAGAATATATATTGATCTTGACAGAGTCAAAGCTATCAAACAATTAAATCCTCCAATGTTGAAAAAAGGAGTACAATCTTTTTTTGGAAAAATAAACTTTGTAATAAGGTTTGTCCCAGAATATGCAACAATTTTTAATCCAATAAATGCATTATTAAAAAAGGATAAAAGATTTTAATGGACCCAAGAGATTCAAAGAGCATTCACTAATATCAAGCATGCAATTACCACTTCACTTGTATTGTTTAGCCAAAACTTTAATAAGGATTTCATTATATATTCTTTTTCTTTGGAAGAGTCCATTGCTTCTATTATAACACAAATAAATATTAAAGGAGAGGAACTCCCAATAAGTTTTATGAGCAAAACTTTGCATGAATATGAATTGAAGTATTCAGACATAGAGATACAAGATCTTTCTTTAGTTAAAGTGGTGGCTCATTTATGAACTTAAATCTTGTCATCTCATGTCATAGCATATGGTCCTACCCCTCCAATAAAAATGTTCCTCAGTCAACAATTTGTTATAACCCTAATTTGCACCAGACATACTTACCTAGCATCGGGCCATCTCAGAATCCTTCTTTGCCAAAACACTACTGAACAACTCTTCTTAAAACCCCCCTTTATAAAGGCCCACTCGCCCTGCTCCATTACTGCACGCGTGTACACGCTAGCTGCCCCAATACAGCCCATGTGTACCTACAAAAGCACGAAAAAAGGAAAGTTTCTAACGGAACACACAACTTTGGGCAAGTTAACTAAACCTTTCGGCCATGCATGGCTGGTCATTCGACCAAATACCTAGCTCCTTCTAGCCTATAAAAGAAGGGGTAAGGGTCCCATTTGAAAAGAGGAAACTCATAGTAAAGAGACTATACCCAATTGAGCATTCCCCTTGTCCCAACCTTTTTCCATCCTTGTGCAAAGAGAAGTATAGAGAAAAGTAGTTGGAGGATAGTTGAAGAGGATCCCAGGACCAGTTTCGAGGAGTAGTGCTGACCACATATTGTAAGTTTACTCTTGTGAAGATTAATACAAAAAGTAATACTTTTCCCATCCTGCCATATCACGTGTTCAAGTTGAATGTTTATTTTATGATATTGTCACAACTAACCCAACAATTAGTATATGAAATGCATGTTCACATCTTTTTTTTTGTTCATATGTGAATGCAGGTCATCTTTGGGAGGATGCTTGCAATTGAAGAGCGAGCGAAAGAAAATGGATCGACATCAAATGAAGGAATTAAGGTAGAGTAACCGAATCTCATTTACACCTTTGTATTGCATGAATGTGGGGTTTTGTGTTGGGAGAATAGGAAATATTAGAGGCCTTTGAAATGGTCATTTTCTGCATGCATGATTAGAGCCCTTAAATGCTAAGTTCGTAGGAGGGATTCCCACCCACAACAGAATTGGCGACCATACTGGGGATCTCTAGGGTTTCTGGGAATAATTTTTCTCGGGTATTTCTAAAAACTGGTTTCATTCCTTGTTTTTAAAGTTTCTGCCAAAAGTCTGAGCTAAAAGAGATTCTGGTCTTCCATACCAATTGTCTCTGTCTCTTTGCTTGAATGCATTTTTTTTCTTTTACGGGACCCACAAAGGTACACACAGCTTGTATAGGGTATGCATGCGTGTACCCGTGCCCTACCTTCACAAAACCCACGTGTACATGCTAGATGAGGAAGTGTCAGTCGTGTGTGTGATTTCAGAAAATTTCTTTTAGAGAGGTAGTCATCCTCTGCCCCGTCAGAAGTAATCCTTCTCAGGGGTTTTCTGGAACTCATTCTAGTCTTTGTTGTTTGCAGTTTATAGCTTAGGTTCCACCTCAGATTGGTTTGTTCTATGAAATTTTATTTGAATTGTTTTCTTTTTTATGTCAAAGTGAGTTTCTATGTCTTCAAGAGTTTCTGGTCCTCAATACCAGTAGTCTCCGCCAGTGCCTGATTGCTTCTCTTTTCATTTTTGATAGTTTCAGAAGTACATGCGGCCTGCATAAGGTTTGCACGCATGTACACGCGTCTTGACTTTACAAAGCTCGCATGCCAACGCTGGCTATTGAACTATCAACAATGTGTCTGAGGAGAAAATTTTTGTTTAAGGAGAGACAGTCATACTTTCCTTTGTCAAGAGTTATACCTCTCAGGTTTTTGGGTCTCTATCATAGCGGTCAGTAACTTAGGTTTGATCACAACAATAGCTTCCATTTTCATTAAGAATTTTTTCTCAAAATTTTTCTTTTATAGGGTTTTTAGACAAGTGTGAGAGTCCATTTTAATCTACTTATGTGTTATTTTTAAAGTGATTCTTTGCGATCTGCGCTTAGGCCAGAAGTTTTCATGGTCTTTACTTGTTGGTATTTTTCCTTTTTGCTTTGCTTGTTGTTTATATTTCTTTTAGTCTCTCAAAACATCACTAGTTTCACTTTCATAACCTTTGACTTAAGACAAGACATAAAAATTAACGCTAAATCTAAAATTAATTAGACTTTTTATGTTTGTAGGGTCAACCAACTAGTTTAGGGTTAGGGCCTTGAATTAGGTTGGAGAGGAAACTCTTCAAGGCCGTTAAATAAAACATACGATTCCGAGTTAGGGAGTGTAGAAGTCCAGTAACGTGGAAGTTATCTGGGACCCCCCTCTAACACAGGGGCTAAACACGAGTTTGTGTGCAGAAAGGTAGCAGAGATAACCCCTCCAAAGCCGGACCAAGCATAGTGGAGAACGCATATAGAGGGCTTATCTTGGGATTCCGTTGATCGCATTTTCCACGGAGCTTCATGGGTCTCGAATTCCTTCGAGGTCCTCAGTCGTCTTCCAGAACACTTGTTTTCGATACCCTTGATAGGTTTCAGGCTTGATACCCTGCTCATTGCGGTCTACCCGACTGTCGACTGTACCCGCCTGGTGACTGTTTGCGCGCTGGAAACCTAGTTGCATTTATTTTAGGGACTTACACAAGTGACTGCGGGGGTATACCACAGTACCTAGGGAAGACATTGGGCCACGATTTGCAGAGTATACCCAGAGGGTGCTTCCATATTCGAGTTTCACTTGCACTGGTAAGTTGCTCTAGTGTTGGTTGGTGTAACTGTTCTTCCAACTAGTTAGTCGTTTGCTTGATTTTCCTTTAGGAACTTCTAGTGTGTGCTCTGTGATCCCTATTTTTCCATAGTGAGTTAGTCAATCATGGCTTTGGGTCTCTGAACTAGGGTGGTAGACCACCCACTCTGTCAGTTGATAGGAATTTTCAGTCTTTCTCTTAGAAACATGGAGCCGCCTCTTTATAGACGTTGTTTTGATAACATTGGTTCTTCAGAGTCAATGTGTGAGACTTTTACGGATTTGAACAATCCCGTAAGGGGATAACCTCTGCATAATATATTCATGGCTAAAGTTCCTGATGATACCAACCAAGGAACCCCTTTGCAAGGGGATTCTTGTGCTTTTCATTTCTTCAGAAACATTGGTGTCCCTTTGATGGCCACTTTGTACATTCCTGGGTTGAATGTGGGACTATCGATTTGGTTGGGTACCATTCCAAATGTCCCGAATGCTCTTGACGCTTCTCAGTTAAGCACCTTAAGTCATGGGCACCATGTTGATGTTTCTTCATAAGAAAAGTCTTCTCCTCCTCCTTCTCCCACCTCTAGTGAAAGTACAGTTACTAGTAACCGGAAGTCTAAACGAAATAGAAAGAGGAAAAATAGGAAGAATAAATCACCAACCTCTGCGAGTCATGTTGGAGATAGGTCGACAAACTATGCAATTCACATTGAATACCAACACCCAACCTTTGTAAGTTATGCTGGGGGGAATCACCCACCCTATGCAAGTCATGCTGGGGGAAAGAGTCTAGTCACTGCTAGTCATACTGGTAATAGGTATGTAGCCTTTGCAAGTCAAGTTATTGACCCATCACTAGCCTCCGCAAGTCATGTTGAGATGTGCAACCAAGCACTACTAGTCATGATGGGGGCATTGATTCTATTGAGAAACCTATATGGATAGGATGTAAGCCTAAGTTCCCTTGTAAGCTTTGCAAGGGAGACCACCTTACTCATTTGTGCCCTGGCATTCTAGAGGTACAAAGATTGTGGTCCCTGTCTGCAAGCTCTTCTGAGGTTTCCTCATAGTCTATTCAACCTTTGGTTGTGAAAGTGGTCATGCCGATGCAGTCATCAAATGATCCCACTCCTATTTTGGGGGGTGAGGTTCCTTTAGACCTTGTAGTCTCTCAGCCTATTCAACCATTGGTTGAGAAAGTGATCATGTCGATGCAGTCATCAGCTGATCCCTCTCCTCTTTTGAGGGGTGAGGTGCCTTTAGACCATGTAGTCTCTCAGCCTATGCAGCCATTGGTTCAGAAAGTGGTCACACCGATGTAGTCATCGGCTGATCCCACTCCTCTTTTAAGGGGTGAGGTGCCTTTAGACCTTGTAGTCTCTCAACCTATTCAACCATTGGTTGAGAAAGTGATCATGTCGATGCAGTCATCGAATGATCCCACTCCTCTTTTGAGGGGTGAGGTGCCTTTAGACCATGTAGTCTCTCAACCTATGCAGCCATTGGTTGAGAAAGTGGTCACGCCGATGCAATCATCGGCTGATCCCACTCCTCTTTTGAGGGGTGAGGTGCCTTTAGACCATGTAGTCTCTCAGCCTATGCAACCATTGGTTGAGAAAGTGGTCACACCGACACAGTCTTCAGTTGATCCCACTCCTCTCGAGGGGAGTGAAGTGTCTACCGACTATCTTTTTAGCATTTCCAGTTCAGTACTTTTAGAACAAGGGGGAATTTCGCTCATTCCGAGTACACCCCCTCCAAGCCCTAGGATGGTTTCCTTTGATTGGAATGATCTTGTTGAGCCTCATCTCCCTTCTTCTGCACCTTTTCAAACAAGGGTTGAAGTTAATTCAACAAACATTTATCGATGTATCATGGATGAAGGATCCTCTGCAAGTATTTTATCCTCCTCGGTTTGGAAAGTCTTGGGATCTCCCGAGCTTGTGTCTTCTTCACATGAAATGTTGGCTTTTGACAGACGTCCTAGTGAATATTTGGGGGTTCTTCCTCAGTTACCTATCTCTTTATGTGGGAAGACTGTCCTTGTTGACATTATAATGGTGCAAGGCCCGTTAGATTTCAATATGCTTCTCGAGCGTGATTATGTATATGCCATGAACACTGTGGTGTCTCCAATTTTTCGGGTGATGCATTTCCCTCACAATGGAAGCATTGTCACTATCGAACAACTGGCATATGATAATCACCACCCTAATTCGGCATCAGTTCAGACTACCCCTTTATATGTTCCTAGTGTTTGTGTAGACTCCACCCCCACGGGTTAATTATGTGGCATCTTATCCTCATTGTTCAATTGCTTCTGAGAAGGAAACTATGCAATCATGTTTTCCTTCTCGAGACTTGGTCTCAACAATTGATCCATTGGTTTATCCAATGGGGGCATGGGAACCCTTGCTTCCCTCTATTGGTCCAAGTGGGCTTGAGTATCCTTCTGAGTCTTATCTCGTTGTTTGTAGATCCTCAAGCCCTTGTGCTCGTGATTCTTCGCTGATCGACTCTGCCAGTCCTAGCCAGAACCTCCATCATCATATGGAGTATGGTCAATTTACTTCACCCTTTGGGACTATCAATCCTCATTTGCATGATTTCTCAGATTTTGAATTGCCTTCAGATGAGGCTATCCTTAAAGCCATGACTATGGTTTCTATATCGCGGGAGGACTTACACCATGGTTTGTGTTTTCTTCCCTTTTGGGAGACTTTCCAAGTTGACTATCGAAGAGACTCTTGGTCTGAGCCTAGAAACGAGCTCTACCTGAACCAATTTCATACATGAGTCGTAGCCCCCACGAGTCTTCTTTTAATCCCTTTTTAGACTCTCTAAAAATGAAAATATTGCTGAGCGATCTTGTTGCCCTTCACGCTCATTAAACTGAAATTTGAAGGCACGTCTATCCGGTGGTAGTTTACCCATTTTTTGGTCTAGATGGTCAACTGTACAAGCAAAGGTATACTCTAGGAGCTTCGGTTCCCTAGAAGAGTACCCTCAGGTATAATTTTAAGCCTTTTTCGGGCCCGAGGGACTACATTTATGAAAAAGGAACCCCCACGTAGTCCATATTTAAGCTCTTTTCAGACTCCCTAAAATTGAAAAGATCACCGAGTGACCTTATTCTTTCACACTCATTAAAATGGTCAAGAAGAACATTCCTGACAGAGTCCATAGTTAATCTTTTTTCAGACTCCTTAAAAATGAAAGAATTGTCGAGTGACCTTGTCTTTATCACACTCGTTAAAATGGTTTTGAATAGATGTCTGGCCTGTGCTAGTTCACCCCTTTTTCGAGCCAAATAGACTATATTCAAAAAAGGTACCCCAACTGGAGTCTCCTTTTACGTTTTTTCAGACTCTCTAAATATGAAAAGCCGTTGAGCTTACCTTCTCTGGGCTCGTTAAACTTACATTGAAGGACATTACCATTGTGTCTCTTATTAATCGCATTTGCATAGCTGCGTCTTTGGTCTAATGCTGGCTCCATGTTTCTCTCAATTGAACCATCTGAAGCATGCCTTATACACAAGCCCTGTAGCACTTCGCCTCTGTGTCTTGACACCTTTGGCCCCAAGAGGGATTTTTTCTGAAGTGTCCTTGATTTGAACATCAGTATTGTCCTTGCACCTCAAACTCGTATGTTTGCGACACTCATTCCTCCTTTGTAACGTAGCACTCTTTTATTCTTTTTCCAAAATTATTGAAAAAGACAAAAAAAATCAAATATAACCCAAAAAGAGGAAGGGAAAAGTATTTTCTTTGTATTGGCAACACAATGAGTTTCCCTTGGATAAAGCACATCCTTCCGTTTTTTCGTCAAGAACTGGGATTTAATATGAACTTAGGAAGTTGTTCCCACTACATTGAGCTGTGTCCTCCTCCGTTTGGTTATTCTTCCAAACACATGGAGAGTTTGTGTTGCCTCCTGCCTCATGAACTTATGTTAATGCCATGCTTCCTGAGTCTCATCATTTTTCGTGCTATTGTCCAAGGGAAGTTTTTCCAATCCTGAGTCAACCCCTTTGCATTTTGTCTCTTTCCCTCATGCTCGGCCATCCCAAAAGTCCAATCAAGTCTTTGTTCAAAATCAATGAAGCCTTTAGTCTGATCATCAAGATTCTCTAGTCCATGATCGACGAGTCGTCGAAGACCTCTGGGTAGTGAAGTCGTACACTCACTTTACACTCCTACCCGAGTTTTGAATATTTTGAAGTTGTTGCTCGAGCTCTGAAGACCTCATCTCCAGCCATCAGGCCGTATCAACTTCTAGAAGATGGATACTATACATGTATATCTTTTTGATTTTGAGATGTAGATCTGCTGTGTATTGCTCGCGGCTACACTTTATATAGTTATATGACATGGATCTACAGTGTATTTGATTGGTAGCCATGATTTTATTTCATCCTGAGCATGGGTATGCCCGCCTTGGTGAGACAATTTTTTATTTTTGCAGATGGCACCTCCCGAATTTTGGTCCCTGGGCTCATCGGTTTGGTACGTTGATAAATAATGATAATGTATTTCAGCCATTAGATGCTCTTCTGACCTCACACATTAGGGGGAATCCGTTATAAACCTAATTTGCACCAGACATACTTACCTGGCATTGGGCCATCTCAGACTCCTTCTTTGCCAAAACACTACTGAACAACTCTTTAAAAACCACCCTTTATAAAGGCCCACGCGCCCTACTCCATTACTGCATGCGTGTACATACTAGCTGCCCCAATAAAACCCACATGTACCTACAAAAGCACGAAAAAAGGAAAGTTGCTGATGGAACACACAACTTTGGGAAAGTTAACTATACCTTTCGGCCATGCATGGCCGATCATTTGACCAAATAACTAGCTCCTTCTAGCCTATAAAAGAATGGGTAAGGGTCCCATTTGAAAGGAGGAAAATCATAGTAAAGAGACTATACCCAATTGAGCATTCCCCTTGTCCCAACCTTTATCCATCCTTGTGAAAAGAGAAGTATAGAGAAAAGCAGTTGGAGGACAGTTGAAGAGGAGCCTAGGACCAGTTTTGAGGAGTAGTGCCGACCACATATTGTAAGTTTACTCTTGTGAATATTAATACAAAAAGGAATACTTTTCCCATCTCGCCATATCACGTGTTCAAGTTGAATGTTTATTTTATGATATTGTCACAACTAACACAACAATTAATATATGAAATGCATGTTCGCAGCTTTTTGTCTGTTCATATATGAATGCAGGTCATCTTTGGGAGGAGGCTTGCAATCGAAGAGCGAGCGAAAGCAAAGGGATCGACATCAAATGAAGGACTTAAGGTAGAGTTACCGAATCTCATTTACACCTTTGTATTGCATGAATGTGGGGTTTTGTGTTGGGAGAATAGGAAATATTAGAGGCCTTTGAAATGGTCATTTTCTGCATGCATGATTAGAGCCCTTAAATGCTAAGTCCGTAGGAGGGATTCCCACCCACAACAGAATTGAGAGAAGGGAAATGGGAAAATTAGTTGGAAAAAATTCAAGAATATGACATTGATATTAAACCATTGAAAGCAATCAAAGGACAAGGGTTTTACAAACTTATGGAAGAGACTGATTTATTAAATGGGGTTATATTGATTTCAATAGGATCATCTTCATCAACTCCATAATGATATAAATATATCATTTTCTATTTAAAATCTAGCCAGTTCCCAAATGACATATCTCCAAAAGAAAGAAGGGCATTAAAAATGAAAGAAAATTAGTATGTGTTAGTTGCTGAAATTTTGTTTCGTAGAATTTTGTATTTAATGTTGTTAAGATGTGTTAATGCAACAAAACTTAGAAAGCACTGGAGGAATTTCATGAAGGAATTTGTGGTGGGAATTTTGCACCTATGACTATTGCACATAGGATAATGAGAGTTGGTTATTATTTTCCAACTATTTTCAAAGACCCATATGCAATGATAAGAAAATGTGTTTCTTGTCAAAGATTTTTTGGAAAAAATGAAAAGATCAACAATGCCCTTGCAACCCATAACAATAGAAGAACCATTTACACAATAAGGATTGGATGTAATTGGGCCAATTAATCCAAAATCTAGTAAAGGCCATTCATATATTCTTACAACAACATATTACTTTATAAAATGGCAAGAAGTGGTAGCATTGGAAATTGATGATTCAAAAGAGATTATAAAGTTCCGCAAATAAAATATTTTATCAAGATTCATAGTTCCATAAAAGTTTATTACAGACAATGGATCAATATTCATTGGGTCAAAGTTTACCAAATTTTGTGGGGAATTTGGTATTATAATGCAATAATATTCAAACTATTATCCTCAAGGAAATGGTTTGGCTGAGTCTACAAATAATAATTTGATCCAAATCCTTGAGAAAACAATTGATCTCAATCAAATAAATTGACATTTGAAATTAATAGATGCATTATGGGAAAGTAGATTGACACCAAAGCATAGCAGTGAAATATCTCCATATACATTGGTGTATGTGAAAGAAATAATAATGCATATTATTCTGGAATTGAATGCTTTGACATATGCTGTGGATATTGAAGATGAAGAGGAAATTTCTTCATTACATAGAAGATATAATTAGTTCATGAAATTGGAAGAACAATGAGAAGAAGCATTGAAAAAATGAATCAGAGACGACAGACCATCAAGAAATATTTTGATTAGGGCCCAACAAGAAAGTATTTTCAAAAAGGGAAATTGTTATTATTGTGGAACAAAGCAGGGGAAAAGACTTCTCTGCATACAAAATTTGAAGCATTATGGATTGTCCCCTATACTATTGAAAAAGTCTTGGGTTATAATTCTTATCTTCTCAGGGACATGAAAGATACAGTTCAAATGTTTTGAGTCAATATACAACATCTCAAGCCTTTTTTCTATTGATTAATCTTACTCTTAGTTGTAAATATTTAATCTTTTCCTTGTAAATACTTCCAAGTTCTTACTGCTATTTTCTTTTTCCTACACTGACTCTATGCCCAATAGTTGAGATTCTGGATTCTCGGTGATCCATAGGGGGTTACCACCCCATAGTTGGAGCCAGTTGTTGACATGTATATAGGTTAATACTTTTTTCCTTCCATATTTTATTTACTTAGAAAAATTCTTGATTTATGGCGGGTTCATGACCCATTTCCATCAAGTTCCACCTTAATCAAAACACACTTTTATTCTCTGTTGTATACAGATTGCACCATTACTTATTATTTTTTTTAATCTCTTCACCAAATGGTGGGTCCGCAGGTTGGTCTCATTATTTTCACTCAAGTCCTCTCCTTCGTCGTCACCCGAATGCACTTTATGTTATGCGACCCTCACATTGCACTACACCTAGAATATTTTCGAGTTCCTTTTCTACCACGGGTTTGAAGCACTTCTCTTATTCATTTTCTTGTTGTGACTACAAGTCCGACCGACCGATATTGATACTTAATCATTTTTTAGATATGCTCTTAAATTTATTGATAGTTCGACACTTAAACAATTTTCCATATCACCGTGGGTTCATGGGTCATCGAGATTTTCAATCTTATTCTCTTTACATCTGATCGATAAAGTTCTATACTAAACCAATTTTCAGTTTCTATCATGGGTTCGTTGTAGTCCTACTATCTATATATCTCCAAGTCTGATTCTCCGTTGCAATACATGAATCACCTTGTCACTTTTCCCAAGACATATTTAATGCTAATTTTATGGAGGAAAATAGATAATTAAATATTGAAAATACTGTCATTAAAGGCATACTTCTCAAGGTAATTCTCTATTTAATTCACATTAATACTTCCATTGAAAAAAATTCTTTGATTTATATTATGGAAAAATAATTTACTTTGAAATTAACATCCTAAACAATTGTATGAGAGTCTACCAACTTCATCAAAATGACTATGAGAAGAAGAGAACAATTATGCGAAGATACTCTAAATTTATTTGGGCAGGAGGACTAAAGGTTTTAATGGTCAACGATCGTATTGGTGTTATTCATCACTCCCTTTTCTAGAAATAAATGTAAATAGAGTTTGGACATCATGATTTTTCTTAGATGGATGCATACCCAATGTATTTTATTCTAGAGAAATAGTTTCCTAGTGTGTTGACAAATTTGATCAAAGTCGGAGGACGATTCAACTTCAAGGAGATTCTCCTATTTCTTTATCACCGCTAGTTTTCAAAAGAATGTTGAAGTTTCCAGAGCCAACAATCACATTCAATGGAGATGAAGAAAGAATCTTATTGAATGAAAGAGATAATGGATTAGAACTCCTACAAGAATATCTCGAATATCCTGCAACAATGTCGCATGATATATAAAATTTTTAGGTCAGTTTAGTTAAAAATCCTTATAGAGATATAGCATGGCTTTTTTCCAGAGTTACAGGTCAATAATCCACATCAACCATTCCTCGATTGTTTCTTTACATTTTATATTTCACATTTCATGAACAATCAATCTTCTATTGGGCGAAGATTATTTCTATGGAAATCTCTTCACAATTATCGAACTTCAATAAAAAAAAGAGATTTTATATGTCTGCCTATTTGATATTTTATATCACTTATTGTCATGTCTTTAAGGGTTTTAGTATCAAAAAATGCATTGAATATAAAATTGATCTAGTAACAATGTGGTATCAGGCCTTATGGAAACAAAATGACACTTACCATTTTTACGAAGTTTAAAATACATTTGTATCTTCTTTCAAGAAACTTATCTTCAAAGTGAATACATCCAGACTGTCCTTAGAAGCATCAACCTTCCTAGATAAAAGGGGGAATATTGAAAAAATGGAACATTATCGTGAGGTGAGAATCTATTGTTCTCGTCAAAAGCCCATTTATCTCCCTTATTATGTTCCAGATAGATTTTTTCCATAGAGGTTTCCAGACAGTATAGGTTTTAGGTACATTTCTTCTATGAAAAAAGGAAGAAATAATCCATTGCATTTCCATGGAGAATTGGGGAAATTTTACTAAGAATCATTTTTAAAATTGATGAATTTGTAGTATAGTTGGACCAATAAAGTTTAAAATGTGCAGAAAAGATCAAGGTTTTTGACCCAAATCATCTTTTTATGGACCACATGACATCTGATGGATTTAGCATTTCACTTGCTAACACATTTTTATTTGGAGAAGATGAGGGTGATAGTTAGGACCCACCAACACCAATTGTCAAAAGGAAAATAAATGATATTGAGACTATTGTTAGTACTACAGATCAACATAAAGAGAGGGGAAGAGTGGAAAATGAAATAATTACTAATTCTCCTAATGTTTCACAGAAAAGCGGCTCACCCAAGCAAAGTTTTTAGTCAACAATACCAGGACAAAATAAGTCTTCAACTAATAATTCTGATGATGGAGGCAACAAAAACCCTCCAAAGGGAAGGTTGGAGCGGTCTCATAAAGTCTAAGTTAAAAGAAAAAGACAAAATTCTCAACAAGAGGTGGAACAACACGTACTTGAGAACGAGATTATTCTTGAAGATATGGACCTGGATGTTGATATTGAGAATATAGAATTTCTTGATGATGAACAAATATTAAAAGAAAGTAAGGAATTTGCAGCTAAAATTACAATTCAAGAAGAAGTATTTTCAGAGAAAGAATCATTCACTATGCATAATGCTTTATTTGATAAAAGTTCCAAAAAATTAATTTTTGAAAGATCTAATTCAAAAAATAAGAGAATCCAAGGAAAGTCTTGTTTGAAGTTAGATCTTAGTGGCATATCTCCTTCTAGAATTTCCAAAATTCAAAGAGCTACGAGAGATGCTTTAGAAATGTTGGTTGATGATATGGAAGCCGAAACTATCATGCTTAAAGAAAGGTTTAAGGAATTAGAGTCTCTCTAATGCCACCCCCTATTTTTTCTACTTCAATTTCAACTGTCTAACCTTGGAAAAGCTCTGATAAAACCCCAGAATCAAGTCTAAGATTGAATGGAACATCGAGTCTACTTGCTACAGTTAGACACTATATTGGAGAAAATATAAAGAAGAGAATGTCTCTCATTTTAGAGAGATGGGATTTACCAAGAAGCTTTGTCTCTTTGGGTTCCAAGATTCTGTCAATTTTCACATGCAACTCTATGTGACTAATTTTCAGATCTGAAAATTTCTCTGTAGTGATCTAATAGTAAAACCATAGCTATTATCACTGAACAATTTTACATGGAAAAATTTTCACTGAAATTATATGCAGAGAAAACACAAAATATCAGAGATGAATCATCAACACATATGAGACACAAATTTAAGTTATGTAACCTTGTTAACTTAAGAAATTTTGAGGGGAAAACCAACCCTCCCAAATAGTACAATATCACCAAATATGAGGACAACCTTGTCCTCTCAGCCAATACAAATATCTCAAAAACATGAGGACAACCTTGTCCTCCAATTACCATACAAATCAGAAAACCGAACCTTAGCAATATCCCTAGAAACTTCCTCTTCCCACAAATCTGCTGCAAACCTCCTGTATGACTTGATGACATCACATGTCAACCTATACAGACATGCTCCTGTCCAAAAAACTATGTACGTGATTCTCCTTACTGCAACTTGCGTACATATGCACTTTGCTCCACTGCAACCCGCGTATACACGACTGTTCCCACCACAACCTGCATACATACATGAATGTTCCCACTTGCAAACCATGTACATACGTGACAATTCCGACCTACAAACCATGTATGTATGTGACTATTCCTGCTTGCAACTCGTGTACATATACATAAAATGTTGGACAACTGGTTTGGACAATTGGTTTTCGTTGATGTCAACCCTTAGATATTGATCTCAACCCTTGGAGAGGTCCAAAGATGTTGGAAAATTGTATGATCAAGATTTATGGTGAGTTAGTTGGGTGTATTTTCTACATGTATCCCCAGAGGTGTGGTTAAGGAACTCAAGTTTGTATGAGGAATAATGACATGAATGTCAATGAATCTGTAGGTAAGACTATCATAAATGGATAGTACACATCATGTTGTTTTCGATGATATGTGGTACATCGCATGGTTCCTCAAGTTTGAGGAGATATGGCTTAGAGAAGTTGGAGGACCCTTATGAATATTATAAAATCCCCTATAAGGTCAAAAAATAGGTCAATTATTCTAAAAGCTCCTAGAAAGTCATCAAGAATTTTACTAGTCAAAGTGGTTGCAACTATAAGTTAATTATGGGTAAAGTTGTTGAAATAAGAAAATAATTAAAAATAAATTAGTTGCAACAAGAAGTGGCGATTTTACTAGTTATGGGTAAAGTAGTTGCAACAAGAAAGTGGGTTATCCCTAAAAGAGGGAAGTTGGGTAAATCAGTTAGAATATGACCCCTAAAGGAATGCACTTGGAGCATATAAATAAGAGAGAAATAGACTCCCATTAGCACCTATTGAGCACATTGAATATCTATCTCATGAAAGGTTTATTGCAGGTACACATTGATATATCTGAATTTGTGCAAGCTTGAGGAAGTGAAAGAAGGTTTACGACAAAGTTTCGCAATTGCAGTAGAGAATGGGAAAATCGTGAAAAACTATGATTAGGGTCATCCCTGTGGGTTAGACAATAAAATTCCCACGAGGCATCCCTGCGAAATGCCTATATCATGTCACACGAGGCCCCACTAGAACACCCCTTTTGTCATGTGAGGCAATGTCAGATCTAAATATTGAGGGGTGGTTCAGGTTGCAGAGGTTGAGGAGAAGCTGTAGTTAAGTGTGACAGTGGTCAAGTACAACAAAGCTATCTACAGAAAGAAAATGTATGTTATATGCTTGTATTGAATTTTTTCTTTTGGTGATTGCTTGAGGTATGGTCATGGGAGATTGATTATTTTCCCTCGAGGGACTATTGGTTGTATGGTATATGTTGCATGAAGCAGATATAAAGAGGTACATTTCTGGTACTCTTTTTGTTTATTGTTGGCACACTTTATTGGGTATATTGTTGAGTCATATCTTATATCCCTTGGTACATAAGATGAGGGTTTTTGTTTAAGGTGTCTTGTTGAAGTTATTGGTACAAATTGAGGCTGCATAACAGTGAGGGTTTGATGCATGGTTGATGTGAGGGTTCACTATACATGGTTTGTGGATGTTTGTATATGTATGACAGATGATTAGAGAGACATATTTGTACATGGTTTGAGCTATACACTTGTGAGAATTTGTATGATATCTATCTGATCAGATCCGATTGGTTGATGAGACTGATGTGATAGGTTTTTTATGTACATGGTTGATGTGCATGGTTGGAACATGATATGGTACATCATTGATACTTGGTGTAGTTGATGCACTTGTTATGGTATATGGTTGATGATACAGGTTGAGGTACAATTTGATGCATGGTACAGGTTGGTACTTGTTTGAGACACATATCTTGTATGTGGTGATATTGCTACATGCTTGGTAGAGGCATGTGTTGATGATGTTGAGCATATGGTTTGAGATATGCTCTTAGTGATCTTGGTACGAGTCACATGCAAATGAGTGTGGATCTGGTTTCGTGGATGAGACAGTGATTGGTTGGATAGGTTGTTGTGACAATGATCGGTTGGAAAAGTTGATGTGATAGTGACAGTGATTGGTTGGACAAGTTGATGTGATAGTGGCAGTGACAGTGACAATGACGGTGACAATGGAAGTTATAGTGGCAGTGACAATTAGTCTACACTTATATTTCATGGCAGCAGGACGGGGAAAGGAAAGGGGGTTGTAGCCTCCTTCTGGTTGGAGACGGAGAATCAAGGAGTTGGAGCTTCCTTAAGGTTGGAGCCTGAGAACTAGGTGGTTGTAGCTACCTTCCGGTTGGATCTAGAGAACCTAGGGGGTTGTAGCATCATTCTAGTTGGAGCCAAAGAATTTAGGGACTTGTATCTTCCTTCAGGTTGGAGCCTATAAATAAGGGGTTGTAGCCTCTTTCCAGTTGCAGCTAGATAATTGGGAAGTTGGTGCTTCCTATGAATGAATTCTGGATATATATAAGAAATAATTTTGTGGATTTATCCCATTTGGGTTTCCACGTAAATACCGGTGTACTGTGTTTTCTATGTGATGTTGCTTATGATTACATGCTTATGATATTGTTGGTTTTGGAGCCTGATTATATTCCTGATTCATAGGTCTTTGTTTTCATCCATGTTTATACCCCATGAATACTGTACACCCCTCCATGCAGGAGGGTTGTAGGGGGGGATTTCCCCCCTTGCGGGGTCTAGGAGAGAGCAGGCCCCCGAAGGAAAAATTTCCTTGTAAATGTATATTGTAATTTCATATTAAATATGGACTGTTCATTATAAGGTCGCGGATCTGACGGTATAAGTTATGTTAGGGTTTTTTTCCCTAGAAGGCAACCCTTTTTTACGAGGGAATTGTATTGCCACTGTGTATCATTACAAATATTGTATTCTGAGAGAGGAGACTGTGAGATAAAGAAGAGGAAGTTACAGTGGGTGTTATGTAGGTTGTATCCCTTCATTTTGTTGGATAATAAAAAGGAAGGACCTGGAAATTTCTTTGGTGGACGTAGCCCACACTGGGTGAGCCACACATATATGTGTCTCTATTGTATTGTGTATCTTCTAAGTATTATTTCCACATTTATTTTATTTTATTGTTCCATGATCCTGTTTTTCTAAAAACTGGTATCAGAGCAAAAGGTAACTCGCAGGAAAAGAGGGTTCCTGGTTCGAGTGGGAGAAATGGAGGAAGATGGAAAGTTTAGGGTCGAGAAATTTAACGGCCAAAACTAATAGTTATGGAAGATGCAGATGGAAGATTATTTATGTCATAAGGATATATTGCTACCATTGGGTGGAATAGAAAAGAAGCCGATGACCATGAAGTACGAAGAATGGGAGGTTCTCGATAGAAAGGCACTTAGAATGATACAGCTGAACATGACAGCGTCAGTGGCCCTCAATATTTCAAAATAAAAGACAATAAAGGAACTAATGGATGCATTGGCTAAACTATATGAAAATCCCTCAATGTTGAATAAGGTATTTCTAATGAAATGATTATTTAATATGAAGATGTCAAAAGGTGGGTCGGTTGCAGATCATTTAAATGAATTTAATACGGTTACTAATCAGATAAATTCTCTAAAAGTGCACTTTGATGATGCGTTCAGGGCTCTTCTAATCTTGTTCTCATTGCCAGAAAGCTGGAATGGCTTGGTCATGGTTGTAAGTAACTCTATCTCTGGTTCAAACACTCTAAAATTTGATTATTTTGTTGGTGTTATCCTTAGCGAGGAAATGCGACAGAAAAGCACAGGTGAGACATGCGTTAACCATGGAGAATAGGGAAAGACAAAATGATAGAGGAAAGGGCTTAGGGAACTGCAAGAATTATAGGAAGGGAAGATCCAAATCCATACTAGGAAAAATAGAGTGTTGGAATTGTGGAAAGAAAGGACATCCGAAGAAAGACTGCAGAGCTCCAAAGAAACAAAGAGATTGACAGCAGGAGAAAAATAAGGAAGCAAATGTAACAGGTGATGTGTTACAATATTCTTTGATTCTTTCATTAGATAATACTTATGAGTCTTGAGTAGTATATTCAGGGGCTTCATTTCATACCACACCCCATAGGAAACATTTTCTAGATTATGTTCAAGGTGATTTTTGACAGGTTCATTTGGGAGATGATGCACCATGCAAAAGTTTTGGAATGGGAAAGATACAAATAAATAAAAAGAATGGAAACCAATGGTTCTTGAAAGAGGTAAGACATGTTCCATATCTAAGGAAAAACCTAATTTCAACAGGTCAATTGGAAAGTGAAGGTTGTATATCCATATTTACAGATAAGGTGTGGAAGGTCACCAAAGGATCACTGGTGATAGCAAAAGGAGAGAAGGTAGGTACATTGTATTTATGTACTGGTAATACTGACTCTTCTATCTATTTATCTTCTACATGAGTGGATACAACACTGTGGAATCATAGGCTTGGACACATGAGTGAGAAGGGGATACAGATACTTCACAAAATAAATTTATTGCTAGATCTTAAACAAATTGATTTGGTTTTATGTGAGCACTGTGTTTATGGAAAACAAAAGAGAGTTAGATTTCTCATAGTTGGAAAAGAAAATAAGAGTGAAAGGTTAGAGATTGTGCATGCAGATGTATGGGGACCAACTCATGTATCATCTCTTGGTGGCTCTCATTATTATGTCACTTTTATTGATGATGCAACTAGACAAACTTGGGTTTATTGAATTAGGCAAAAATCCGATGTTTTTGATACTTTTAAGAAATGGAAAGCTTTGGTTGAGAATGAGATAGGAAAAATGTTGAAGTGTCTCAGATCAGACAATGGAGGTGAATATTGCAGCAAGGAGTTTGATGATTATTTTTCATACCATGGGATTCATAGAGAGAAGAAAATCCTAGGAACACCACAAGAAAATGATGCATTAGAAAGTTTGAACATGACAATCATAGAGCGTGCAAGGAGTATGAGATTGCATGTAGGGTTGCCCTTATAGTTTTGGGAAGATGCTGCAAATAATTCTATTTATTTGATAAACATAGGACCTTCAAGTTATTTGGATGGTGGCATTCCAGAGGAGGCATGGACAGGTAAAAAGGTAAACTATTGATTTTTGAATACTTTCGATTGTGAATCATTTGTCCATATTGATAAAGAAAATAGAACAAATCTTGAAGAAAAATCCAAGAAGTGTACCTTTATTGGATATGGTGTTAATGATTTTGGTTATCACTTATGGGATTATGAAAATCACAAAATCATTAGGAGTAGAGATGTCATATTCAATGATAAGGTCATGTACAAATATTAGTTGCAGGGAAAGAAACAAGAAAAAGACAAACCATAATACACAGTGCTTGATGAGATCACTGAAAAAGAAATTCCAAAGGTACCAGAAAATCAAAATTTACAACAATAGGAGCAATAGGTACCTCAAAATCATACACGTTTCATTAGAATATCTACCAGGTTAAGTATACCCCTTGAATGATACTCTCCTTCATTGTATTATTTATTGTTGACTGATTCTGGTGAACCATAATGTTATGAAGAGGCAATGCAGTTAGACACTAAGAAGATGTGGGAGAAAGGCATGAAATATGAAATGGATTCCTTGGTAAATAACCAGACTTGCGAATTGGTTCAGTTGCCTACATGAAAAATAGCATTATAGAATAAATGGGTTTACAAATTGAAGGAAGAAGACGGAGGAAAAAAACGATACAAGGCTAGACTTGTTGTAAAGGGGTTTTCACAAAAGAAAGGTATAGATTTAGATGAAATATTTTCTCCTGTTGTTAATATGACTTCAATTAGGACTATTTTAATTCTTGTGGTAGTAGAAGATTTGCATCTTGAATAATTATATGTAAAAAAAACGTTTCTCCATGGGGATTTGGATGAAGATATTTATATGAAACAACCACAGGGGTATGAGGTCAAAGGGAAGGAAAATTTTGTATGCAGGTTGAAGAAGAGATTGTATGGCCTAAAACAAGCTCCAAGGAAGTGGTATTTGAAGTTTGATAGTTTTATGACTGAAGAAGGTTATAGTAGATGTCATTCTGATAACTGTGTTTATTTTAAAAGGCTAGAAAATGGAAGCTATATTATCTTGCTATTGTATGTAGATGACATGCTTGTTGTAGGGTCTAATATGCATGATATAAATGTGATCAAGAAGAAATTAGATAATTCATTTGCGATGAAGGATTTTGGTGCTGCAAAGAAAATCCTTCGTATGAGAATAACAAGAGACGGGAAAAATCACAAATTGACATTATCTCAGGGTGAGTACATAGAGAAGGTGCTGGAGAGGTTTAGAATGCAAAATGAAAAACCAGTTAGTACACCTTTGGACAGCCATTTCAAATTAACCAAGGAAATGTGTCCCAAGACACATGAGGAGATAAAATACATGTCCAGGGTCCCTTATTTATCAGCAGTTGGTAGCTTGATGTATGTGATGGTTTACAGAAGACCAGATATTGCACATGCAGTGGGAGTTGTAAGCAGGTATACGAACAATCCAGGTAAAGAACATTGGGAGACAGTAAAGTGGATTCTCAAGCATTTGAGAGGTACTTCTACTCATGTATTATGTTTTGGAGGTTCAAACATTGTTCTACAGGGATATGTTGATTCATATATGGCAGGTGATAAAGATAGAAGGAGGAGCACCACAGGGTATGTTTTTACTGTAGGTGGAACACTAGTAAGTTGTATTTTAAAAATACAAAAGGTTGTTTCACTTTCAACAATAGAAGCAAAGTATGTTGTTGGTACAAAGGCCAGTAAAGAAATGATTTGGTTACAGAGGTTTATAGAAGAATTGGGAAAGAAGTAGGAGAATAACAAGTTGTACTATGATAGTGAGAGTGCCATTCATATTCCAAAGGACTAATACTTCCATTCAAATACTAATCATATACAACTCAGGTACCATTTCATATGATCTATCTTGGAAGATGGACATTTGAAATTGGAAAAGATACATAGTAGCCAAAATCCCGTAGACATGTTAAGAAAGGGAGTAACTAGGGAGAAACAGAGTTCCTGGTTAGTTTCAGTTGGTCTTCAAGCATGAAAGTGAAGACGAGAAATTTTCCAGGTCAAAGAAGGTTCATAGTCCATAAGATACAACAACAATGGATTTGTTGTGACCAGCCTATAGGTGGGAGATTGTTGGTTGTGGAGCCTGATTATATTCCTGATTCATAGGTATTTGTTTCCATCCATGTTTATACCCCATGAAGAATGTACCTCCATGCGGGGGGGTTGCAGGGGGGCTTGCCCCCCTGTGGGGTTCAGGGGGTTGATCCTTTCAGTTGGGGGATCTGGGGGCAAGCGGGCCCCCGATGGAAAAATTACCTTGTAAATGTATATTGTAATTTCATAGTAAATATGGACTGTTCATTATAAGGTCACAAATATGACGGTAGAAGTTATGTTAGGGTTTTTTTCCCTAGAAGGAAACCCTCTTTTATGAGGGAATTGTATTGCGGATGTGTATCATTACAAATATTGTATTATGAGAGAGGGTATTGTGAGAGAAAGAAGAGGAAGTTACAATGGGTGTGTTGTAGGTTGTATCCCTTTATTTTGTTGGATAATAAAAAGGAAGGACATGGAAATTTCTCTAGTAGACGTAGCCCACACTGGGTGAATCACGTATATTTGTGTTTTATTTCCGCATTTGTTTTATTTTATTGTTCCACGATCCTATTTTTCTAACACACGCACACACACACACACATATATATATTGAATGAAATCATAGATGATACATTGATGATAAATTGTTGAACATTGTTGATAAAGTGAAATGATATATATTGTGGTTAAAAGTGGTATAAAGTGATCATATTGATTCACCCCCCCTCTTTGTATTCCAACAATTGGTATCAGAGCAGGTCCTTCAAGAAGTAGTTTAACCACTAGAAGGAGATCATGGAATACACTAAGATTGGAGCACCAATGTTTGATGGTCAAAATTATGGATTCTTGATTATAAGGATAATTTTTTTTTTACAGGCATAGGTATTTGATGTACAAAGAGCAATAGAAAATGGATACAAAGCACCAGTCACTCCCCCAACAGACAAGGATGAAAATAAACTTGAAGAAAACAATTCAAAGGCTAAAGGTATTATTTTGAATAGTCTTGCTAATTTAGTATTTGCTAAGGTTATGCATTGTGATTCTGCAAAATATATCTGGGATAAGATTCAAAAGATTTATGAAGGAAATGATAAAGTCAAAGGATCCAAAATCCAAACCTTTAGATCTAAGTTCGAACAATTGAAAATGAAGGAAGACGAAGACATTGCAACACACTTTTTGCGACTTGATGAAGTAGTTAATACTATTAGAGGTTTGGGAGAAGAGATAAATGAACCAATCATTGTTAAAAAGGTAATAAGGTCTCTACCTATGAGATATGATCCAAATATTTCAACCCTAGAAGAAAGAATAGACCTATACACTTTGAGCATGGATGAGATGCATGGTATACTTTTCGCCTATGAAATGAGAACAGAATGGGAGAGCCCGGTCATAAAGGAAGCAACATTTAAAGAATCCAAAAAGACAAAGAAAAATAACAAGAAAAATCGAAAGTCAGATTGTAGCTACAACGATGATTCAGAGGAAGTTGAAGAAAGGAAATGGCAACTTCATAAGGAAGTTGAAGAAAGGAAATGGAAAGTACAAAGGTATGATTCCCTTAAAATGTTTTAATTGTGGTAAAATTAGTCATTTTTCAAATAAGTGTCCTTATTGTTGGCCCTTGACCAAGTTTTGGGAGATCCTTGGTCAATTTTGACCTATTTTTGGACTTCGACAGCCTGTCGAAGATGAAGTGCAAGACGAAGCAAAGATCGTGGGATCTCGGCCCCTTTTTGGGTCTTTTTTGGGATTTGGGATTATGTAACGGGTATGGGATGTTAGCCCATGGGTTTACCCATGTTTAGGCCTATTTTGTAAAGTATAAATAAGTAGCTAGGTGACATAAGTAGGGGCCTATAAGATAAGTTCTAAGTGAAAGTATGGTTTGTAGATGCTCTGTGCATATTGTGAGAAACTTGTAGAGCTAAGAGAAAGTGGTTGTAACATACTGTGAAAGGCTTTGTGCTAGACCTAGCTTAGGGAAGGAGGATCTAGCGAGGTGCGCGCAAATATCCAGTCCTATGCGGATTAGATTTTTTGTGGTTCTGTGCATGTAGATCACTGATTGAATCTAATAAAGAAGAAAAGTTGGTGGACGTAGCCCCAGGGTGGGGGTGAACCACGTAAATACTGTGTTATTCTGCTCTATGCGATGTTCTGATGTGTTTATGTCTTTATTTACTTGATAAGTGCTTTGATATAGATAGATAGATTTGTTTATGCTTTGTGCTTATGATGAACCTGGATGCTATATCTGACCCATGTGGACTTTCTTAGTGCTCAAATCTACTAGATCTAATCTATTTCTTTATGCTAAGTGCTTAGATACATTAGATCTGGGTGAATGCTGCGATGCTCTGTTTTATGTGTGACGTAGATATTGGTTAAATAATGATGAACTGACGGTGCTAAGTGATCTATTAAGTATTATAATCATAGATATGTGTCCCAACTAAGGTTGCAGACACTGGAGTCCTACAACCACCCCTGCCTCTACCTCGGGTGAGATTTCATCTGCTTCATAGGTGTTGCCGAAAGGGTCGTTAGTTAGGGTTTTTTTGTTGCGTTGTTGTAGCGTTGAATCCTGGGTCTGCCCATGTTCCAACAAATGGTTCCATTGTCAGGACTTGAAACTGTGATTGCTCAGAACTGAGAAAGAAGAAGCTTTGTGAAAAGATCCGACCTGAAATTGTGAAAGCTCTGTGCGTAGATCTGTTTCTCTAGTGTGAAGTACCCTACTTCGTTTGATAAGCTCTGTGCCAAGAAAATAAGTCTGATATAAAGAAAAGAGGTAAGATCTGAAAGCTTTGTGCTCTGAGAAAGGTAAAAGTGAGAATTTTTTATTAAAAGAGGTAAGATCTGCAAGCTCTGTGCTCTGATAAAGGTAAGAATATTGAAAAATTCTAGATCTGAAAGATTTGTGCTCTGTAGAAGTAAGATAAGTGAAAAATTTGTTTCAATAGTATGGATCTAGGTATGTTTGATAGATTTTGTCCTAGCTTGAAAACTAGGGCATTAATAGATGAAAGAAGATTTGATATGAGTAGATATGATAAGAATAATGAAAGATATGTTATACCTATGCATAGAAATAACCTTTGGACTAACAAGTGGATGCAGGATCCTAGAAAGAAATTTCTGTAGGTTAGCTACCATGATCCTAGCGCGCAGTGCAGGAAGGGATGGGGATCATTTAAAAGAAAGAGAGGATTAACTCTCAGTTACAATTGCAGAAAACCGAGACATCTTGCTAAGGAATTCCCTAGGAGAAGACCCATTTGTCTTTGTTGCAAAGCTATGGACCATGAAGTATTGGATTGTCCTAGAATGATTGATAAGCTTGAAGAAATGAACACGAGACAAGAAAACCCTAGGGCAGATCCATAAACTAAGATTATGATAGAACCCTAGAAATAATTAGAAAAAGTATTGCTACATATGAAATAAACCCTGAATGACCATCGACATGTCAGATTATCAGATATCTTCAAAGAAAAAGAATGCATTTAAGAAAGAATAGGAGACTTCGACATTGCCCGTGTTCTGGATGAGGAAACATAGGTGAATATTATGACAGAAAGAACTTGGGAACTTTTAGGAAAGCCTGCTATGATTCCTTCATTAGGAGGAATGGGATTATTTAGAGGAAAGTTGATAACCCTATGTGGGAGGCTCGCTCAGATACCTATGAATGCAAATGGAACTTCGACGGAAGAAGATTTTGAAGTTATTAAATTTATTGAGGACAACACACCATTTACCATGTTACTAGGAAAACCTTGGATTGAAAGAGATCAGGCCAGAAGGAAAGAAGAAGAAGAAGTTTTAGAACAACAAAAGCAAGAGTTAAAAGAATTCATAACTAGAAGGATCACACACTTGATTGAAGAACATGAGAAAAGATCGCATCCATTTAACAACAATGACATAGATGCCGAAGTTGCAAGAAGGCTAGAGGACCCACAAAAGACTGAAATATCTATCCCAGATAAAGAAAGAATATTACCCTTGAAAAAATATCAACAAAACAAAGTCACCATGTCAAAAGAGGATACGAATCGAAATGGAAAAAGGCATACCGAGACGAAGCCCACTGGGAAGTAGGCTAGAAAGCTAAGTAAGAAGAGAGCTAAGATCAACAAGTTGCAGAAGGTTCCAGAGGGAACCTCGAAGAAGGAAAACTTGTAAAATTGGAGCTTCGTCATGATATCAGAACAACGTCACATGGAACTTCGCCATGGCAAAGAAATATATCCGTTGGGGACATTATAACCATTATACCGACACTCTGAACGGATAGAAAGACATTTATGGCTAGACAACTTGCCATCCGACCGTTGGGACCATGCCATAACAGACAAAATAGAGTTAATGAAGACTTCATGCCCATTGCAAGCGACACATTGCCGAGTTACTTATTTATCCCATCACGCCATGCACCGAGAACAATTTTTATAATCGTGAATTTGATCTCGTAGACTTATCAATTTTACACAGTGGTCATTGATCTATTTCCCTCTATCCTATTGCAGTGTCTAAGTTACCCTCTGAACCTGAAGATTTACAACCCCAAGTGTGTATGTCGGACAAGTTGAGTGCTGCAGAGAAAGTTATTGAAGAAGTTATGATCGACCTCATGACTAAGAGAGTCATGTCGATGTCTATAGGTGTATAAACATCATCGACGAGAGGACTGCAAGCCTCTCCGTCGACTGCTCGCGGAGTCGGACCATCCCGACCATCAGATGAAAAGCAAACCAAGCATAGGGATGATATAGCGAATGCCAAATTGATCCCGACTATATTACCCACTTATATTCCACCCCTGAACGACGTGGTAAATCGAGACAATGTACCTAGATATTTTGAGTACGCCTTGGTCACTGCGTACCTCCCGAAGGAGATCTGCGTAGTTCGAGCAGACCAAGATAAGATTGTAGTATTGAGATTCAACAACTTCAACCTCGGAGATTGCAAAGTCTATAACATCCTCGCCCCACATAAGTACCTGACCAGAACTAAGGGGAAGAATTCGAAGATAATCCCCCAGTCGTGGACTATGAACCTCGCGTAGTCCACCCTATTGAACGTCATGAAGATTCCCCACTTCGAAAGACACCATGAGGTAAATGAATGTGTCAAGATGTTGCTGTCTTGTTACCATGGTGGTTATTTGTGGCTAAAACACCGTATAATAGTTGATCCAATGCCAATCAATCTGATCACGGGCTTGAGTATGCAAGGACCTGATCCACAAGAGTTTTACCTCGGAAAATCCATGGATCGCGTTCTAGCACAGAAAATCAAGGACACTTATGGCGATGTTGAGAAGGGAACGCGAGGCTACAAGGTATATTCTATCCAGAGTGATGCAATGCACCTCGCCTGTCATTTGATTGTAGGGAAGTTAGTAAGAAAGAACCGACCTACCCAAGTCATCGATTTTGTAGTCGACCTTGCAGGGAATTGCGTGGAAGGCCTTCAGATGAATTGGGCGAAGTACCTGGTGAACGAGTTGGAACTCGACTACAGAGAAGCACAAGATCAAGGATATGAATTTCATTTCAGATGGCTCTTGATCCTTATAGATTTTATTTCCTGGGAGATGCCAGAAGGTGCAACCTTCCCAGACATCAATCCTTTTGAACCACTAGCCGTGAAGTTCGCTACCCTTTGGTATTCAAGAAACATGAATAAGTAGTCAAATGTTGTTTTTCATACCTACTACAATTAGCTGAAGATAGACATCCATTCCGAGCCTCGCATGACTCCGAACACTCTACATCGATTTCGACCTTTGATGAAGTTCAGTGTAGATCGACATTTTATTTACATCACAACACGTGCCGACGAACACAAGAAACAACTTCAATCCTACTATAAGCTGACAGAGGAGGACTTGGAGGAGATAACTAAGGAATGGTCGATGAACCTCCTTATTCCAACAAACCCTACAGAGATATCCGACATCGACAGCCCAAAAACAACGCAGGGTACACCTGTACCTAGCATAAGAAAGAAGACCGAAGAAGTCCAAGATATAGACAACACATCCATGAAGACTGCTTCCATATCACCAGAGAAAGGAGGTGATGGTGAAGAGTTGAATGATAAGGAATTTGAATAGAATAAAGGAGAAAAGGTTGATCCCCTGAAGAAGAGGAAAGGTTTTCCTCTGAAACCTTCCTCTCGGAAGAAATAAAAAGCCTCCATGACCAAGATGCAGACTGTCCTCCCCTTCGATGAATTCAACTTCCTCATAGAAGCCCTATAAGATGCTTCCCTGGAAATAATAGAGAAACAAGAAGAAAAGAAAGAGGAGATGTATGATCGAATTGAGACTAAACTTCGAGGGGTACATTAGGCCCTACAGTCCATCCGCACAGTCCCCACCACACCGCTGCCACCGGGAGAACCAGAGTTGGGATATGAGCCAACCCAACTCCACCACCTAGTTGATACAGTTGAAGATTGCCTTCGACAAGAATAGGAAGAAATAGAGCAAGCCACCCAAGCTTTGATGCAAGTACAAGGAGTACTTGTAGAGAAATGCAGTGCTGCAGAACAGAAAAATCTTGTTGTCCAAGAAAAGTTTGATGAAGAAAAAACATAGATACAACAAGAAAAGGAACAGTTTCTCGCAGAGCAACTTGAAGTAAAAGAAGCGGTGAACATAACACTTCGCTCTGTGACAATCTTAGAAGTCAAGGCAGAAGACCAAGTTACACATCAGGTGAACCAACTCGCAAAATCCATCCAACAACTACAACAATGCATAACAGATTTGGAGCTACGCACTATTCCTGAGACCCCACAATATGTAAGAGACAAAAGAGAAGCAACCACCTTGAGAGAAGTTGAAAGGATAAAGGCTCTTACCCTGGAATGAAAGCAACTTACCGATCAGAATGCCCAGGCCTATGAACAATTCACAGATAACCCAGAATTTAATGCATTGGAGTCGCAGCTCCAAGAGGCGAAGTATCAAGATGAAACGATACAGGCGCAGTTGAAGCCCATGTCAGTTGTGGAAAGAATGAAGCACTCCCAAGAACAACGGACCGCCCAACAACAGATCCACACTATATAGAGTAGAGTTATGGAGGTAACTCAGACACTCCAACCTGTACAAGATAAGGCCTATCAATTGTTTACAGAGGTAGAAGGCCAAGGAGCAGAGCTAGAGCAGGTTGTCACTACAACTAAACAATGTCTAGAGGGACCTATCAACGATGCAATCATCCAAGAGTTTGCTGAACAGGAGGCTGTAGCACAACAAAAAGTCAAAGCATCTCGAGCCAAGCTCAAGGTGTTCGAAGCAGAACTAGTCAGACCAGAGTGACTCGGGGAGATTCACAGGTGAGTGTTGGGGGCCTGTTGGCCCTTGACCAAGTTTTGGGAGATCCTTGGTCAATTTTGACCTATTTTGGGACTTTGACAACTTGTCGAAGATGGAGCGTAAGATGAAGCAGATATTGCGGGATCTTAGCCTCTTTTTGGGTCCTTTTTGGGATTTGGGATTATGTAACGGGTATGGGATGTCGACCCATGGGTTTACCCATGTTTAGGCCTATTTTGTAAAGTATAAATAAGTAGCTAGGTGACATAAGTAGGGGTCGATAAGCTAAGTGCTAAGTGCAAGTATGGTTTGTAGATGCTCTGTGCATATTGTGAGAAACTTGTAGAGCTAAGTGCAAGTGGTTGTAACAGACTGTGAAAGGCTTTGTGCTAGACCTAGCTTGAGGAAGGAGGATATGGAGAGGTGCAAGCAAATCTCTTGTCCTATGCGGAGTAGGGTTTTTGTGGATCTATGCATGTAGATGACTGATTGAAGCTAATCAAGAAGAAGAGTTGGTGGACGTAGTCCTAGGGTGGGGGTGAACCACGTAAATACTGTGTTATTCTACTCTGTGCGATGTTCTGATGTGTTTATGTATTTCTTTACTTGTTAAGTGCTTTGATACAGATAGATAAATCTGTTTATGCTTTGTGCTTATGATGACCTTGGATGCTAGATCTGACCTATGTGGACTTTCTTAGTGCTCGAATCTTCTAGATCTAATCTATTTGTTTATGCTAAGTGCTTAGATACATTAGATCTAAGTGAATGCTCTGATGCTCTGTTTTATCTATGAAGTAGATATTGGTTAAATAATGATGAACTGACGATGCTAAGTGATCTATTAAGTATTATAATCACATATCTGTGTCCCAGCTAAGGTTGCAGACACTGGAGTCCTGCAACCACCCCTGCCTCTACCTCGGGTGAGACTTCATCTGCTTCGCAGCTGTTGTCGAAAGGGCCAATAGTTAGGGTTTTGTTGGTGTGCTGTTGTAGAGTTGAACCTTGGGTCTGCCCCTATGCCAACACTTATGTTAAGAAGTCAGATAGTGATGAAGAGGAATATACAAAGAAAGAAAAGAAATATCAAAAATGAATCAAGAAATATAAAAGGAAAATCTTTAAGAAAAATATCTACTCAAGAGAAGACAGTTCCTCATCTGATGAAGTTGATGAAATTGATAGTGACTCAGAAAGAGTACTCTTTATGGCTATGGAAAATAAGAAAAACAACAAAGAAGGTGAAGTGGATCTTGAGGCAGAATTAATCAATGCTTTAATTGAGCTAAAGAAAGAAAGGAAGAAAAACAAATCACTCAAAGAAAAAAACATCTACTTGAAAACCCAACTTGAAGAAGGAAAGAGAAAGGAAGAAGTATCTCAGATCCAAATGATAAAGAAAGGAAAAGGGTGTGAGAATCTTGAAAAGGAAATTGTGACATTAAGAGTTGAATTCAAAAATATTAGCAGGAACTTGAAAAGTTCTCAAGTGTTAGAAAACATTCTCAACAGTCAAAGGCCTTACAGTGACAAATATGGACTAGGATACAAAAATGTTCATCTTGAGGAACGTTCAAGCTCCATGACAAAAGAAATAGAACAAAGGAGTTATGCAGAATTTCTCAAAGGAAGGAATCACGATCAACAAGAATAAGAAAGGAATGAATACATAAGACCTTCTACATTCAGGCAGAAGAGAAGCTTCAATCAATGTGAAATAAACAACCAAAGAGAATATTTTGATCAGCCAAGACAAGATTTTAGAAGGACTACACCACAAAGAATATCAGTCACTCCCAGGTATGTAAATTTATTTTATGGTCATTGTTTTAATTGTACTAACTTTGGACATAAATATGTAGATTGCATGGTTTATGAAAGAAATGATCAGGCAAGAAATGCTTATGTGGCACCACATAATATTGAATGTTACAAATGCCACAACTATGGACACATAGATTGAATTTGTAGAAGCGTGATAAAGCCTCCCATGAAAGAAAATATTGATGACATATACAAGAAGGCTTGGAGAAGAAGTGAAAAACAAGAAGAGCAGGTAAAATGAATAAAATGTCCAATGAATCGTACTTATAGAATTTGTAGCAGCACAAGATCATGATGAATTTATAGGTAAAGAGGAAAGTGTTGGAATTAAAGTAGAGGATGAAGAAGAGGATGTCAAAACTCAGGATGATGATAAAATTCAGAAAGAGGATGAAAAGAAAGATGTCTCCACAGACAAAGAGGAAGAATACTTCTCTTCAGAGAGGGTATTTTTCTGAGCCATCCAACTTCGACACTCGCATTGAATATGGATGTTAAATAGGGGGAGTCAGTGCAGTAGCAGAGTTATAGATAGTTTGTGACATATGGGCAAAGATGGATTCATGAGATGCTTAGAAGGTACATAAAGCATGGGTTGGAGAAGATGCATAGAAGTGTATTTACAATTGGAATCAACGGAATCAGTTGGTCACATAAAGGAAAGAAATGAAAGGCACAACAAAACAGGGAAAGAGAAACCGTTAGTAGAAGTTATATCATCAGACGATTTGTTTTTAACATAATGGTCAAGTGAACATGACAAGTAAATGAAGAAATAAAATTTTGAATTTTTTTATTATATATGTCAATGGAATTAAATAGGAAGCACCAATGGAATAAAACTCCAAAAGGAAAACAAGTATAGGAAGACATATATTTGATCTACACAACATCTTGTAGAGAAGTCAAGGGGAGAGAGATGGTCAAAGAAAAGATCAAAAGAGTGAATACAGGGGGATCATCCCCAAGGAATAATTCAGAAAGGGAGAGAAGTCCCAGAGAGAGTTACCCTTTGTCAAAGGGGGAGAGAGAGAGTAATCATAGGAATAGAAACACAGAGAGAGTTCAAATGCATGAAGATAGGGAGATCATCCCCAAGGATAGTTTAGATAGGGGGAGCAGTCCCAAAGGGAGATAAACTTTGTCATTGATTTCAAAGGGGGAGAGATAAAAACAATGATGAGGAGCGATGGTCATAGGGGGAGCATGAGAATTGGAGCATCAATGTTTCCATCAATGTTGGTGTTGCTATCAATGCAAAAGGGGGAGATTGTTGGAAAGTTGGTTGTCATTGATGTCAACCCTTAGAGATTGATTTCAACCCTTGGAGAGGTCCAAATATGTTGGAAATTTGTATGATCAAAATTGATGGTGAGTTAGTTGGGTGAATTTGCTACATGTAGTCCCAATGGTGTGGTTAAGGAACCCGAGTTTGTGTGAGGAATAACGACATGAAGATTAGTGAATCTGCAGGTAAGAATGTCATAGATCGATAGTACACACTGCACCATTTTCGGTGATATGTGGTACGTTACATGGTTACTCGTGGTTGAGGAGATATGGCTTAGAGAAGTTGGAGGACCCTCATGAATATTCTAGAAGACCCTAGAAGGTCAGAAAATAAGTCAATTATTATAGAAGCTCCTAGAAATTCATCAAGAAGTTTACTAACCAAAGTGGTTGCAACTATGAGTTAATTATGGGTAAATTTGTTGAAAAAAGAAACTAATTAAAAATAAATTGGTTGTAACCAAAAGTGGTGAGTTTACTAATTATGGGTAAAGTAGCTGCAACAAGAAAGTGGGTTATCCCTAAAAGAGGGAATTTGGGTAAATCAACTAGAATATGACCCCTAAAGGAAGGAACTTGGAGAGTTTAAATAAGAGATCAAGAGACTCCCATTAGCACCCATTGAGCACATTGAATATATATCTTGTGAAAGGTTTATTGTATATCCTCATTGATATATATGAAGTTGCACAAGTCTGAGGAAGTGAAGGAAGGTTGACGACAATGTTTCGCAGTTGCAGTAGAGAGTGGGAAAATCATGCAAATCCCTGATTAGGGTTATACCCGTGATTCAGATAGTATATGTCCTGTGAGATGCCTATATCCTGTCACAGGAGGCCCTGCTGGACATCCCCTTTCGTCAGGCGAGGCAGTGTCAGATCTAAGGATCGAGAGATGGTTCAGGTTCTAGAGGCTGAGGAGAAGCTACAAGAAAGTGTGACAATGGTTAGGTACATCAGAGATATCTACAGAAAGAAAAGGTATGCTATATGCTTGTATTAAAGTTGGTCTTTTGGTGATTGTTTGAGTTACGGTCATGGGAGATTGACTATTTTCCCTTGAGGGACTATTGGTTGTATGGTATAAACTGCATGATGTAGATCTATAGAGGTATATTTTTGGTACTCTTGTTGTTTTTTGTTGGCACACGTTATTGGGTATATTGTTGAGTCATATCTTGTAGGTACATGTTTGAGGGTTTTTGGTTAAGGTGTGTTGCTAAAGTTATTGGTACAGATTGAGGTTGCATATCAGTGAGGGTTTTATGCATGGTTGATGTGAGGGTTCACTATACATGGTTTTTGGATGTTTGTATATGTATGGCACATGATTAGAGAGACAGAGTTGTATATGGTTTTAGATATACACTTGTGACAGTTGGTATGAGATCTATGTGATCAGATCTAATTGGTTGATGAGATTGTTGTGATAGGTTGTTGATGTACATGGTTGATTCACATAGTTGATGTGCATGGTTGACACATGATATGGTACATGATTGATACTTGGTATAGTTGCTGCACTTTTTATGGCATATGGTTGATGCCACAGGTTGATGCATGATTGATGCATAGTACATTATGGTACTTATTTGAGACACATATCTTGTATGTGGTGATCTTGTTACATGCTTGGTAGAGGCATGTGTTGGTGATGTTGATGTTGGAAATAGTGGCATTGATGTATTTTCATTGATGTCAACAGTCGATGTCTTTGATGTGATGATAAGTTGGTATGACGAATTGTCATTAATATCAACAGTATAACAATTAGCATATAATGACTGATGTCAAATAGTTGGACGATATACAAAGATAAAAGCTAAAGAGGGTTAGAAAGTGAAGATTAAAGATTAGAAGAGATGGTGTGGTGAATCTCATAAGAATCGCTGGGGGATTAGTCAATGATCAGATCAATTCAAGATCGTTGATGCACAGTCGCCAGATCAACGACAAGGATGAATTACGGAGAGCGAAAGAAGAATTAAATGACTCGCTGGTTACAATACTGCAATCGGTCTAGATCATCAGATCCCATAAACTCAAATATCGACCACTGTGGTTGATCCAACAAACGATCATATTAAGTTGGATTAAGTCATGACCGTCAGATGTGAAATCGCCAAATCTACTACAGGGATAGATTGCAGAGAGTGAAAGGAGAATTAAACATCGTGCAATTTCCAATCTCGCAATTAGTCAGGACCGTTAGATCTTATAGCTTCAAATATCGATGATTGTGGCTGACTCACCAACAAACGAACAACTTAAATTTGTGGAGATTAGGTGACGAGTTAAATGATTCTCAAGCTATGGTTCCACAATCATCCTTGATCGTTGATCTGCTTCGAGTGTCTTCACAACTGTTGGATCACTTTAAGTGGAAGGATAGGATAAGCGAGGAAAAAGGTTTGAGAATTCAAATACCCAAATACATGTTGGTCATTGGATCACTTTTGAGTGGAAGGACAGGATAAGCAGAAAAGTTGAGTTCTCAATTACCCAAATTTCCATCAACCGTCAGATCAAATAAAGTGGAAGGATAGGATAAGAAAAGTTGGAAAGTCATTGGATTTAAACCAAGATAAATCAACATCGCATACAAATCGAGCCGTTGATCAAATATCTTGATCAAAAAAACATAATTCACTTTGGGTCTAAATATGTGAGGAGGTTACGCTCTGGAAAAATATCACTTCAAGAATTTTCAGTTTGAGATTTGAAATTCCCGAAGCCCGGAGAGCCGGAGAGACAAAATATATTCTCAACCGCCGGATCATCTGAAGTAATCCTAAACCATCTGATTCAAGAGTACATGTGGTAGAACACGTTGAAAGACCATGTAAGTAAGGACACATGGCACAGTCAGATAATGCCAAGTGTCAAGTTGAAATTGACATTTCAGGTACGTGCAAATCAAGAATCAGAGTGACATGTGGCAGACACTTGGCTTATGCCACATCATCAAGTGAAGTAAGCAAGTTACATCACTCTGGGAGTTTTACTTCGGGATTTTTTCCACCATCATATGCCCGAAGTCTCGAAGTGGACATGAGTCGTCCGATCTGAAGATCACTTCAGGTGTATTCTCAACCGTTGATCATACTATAGTGGAAGGATAGTGTAAGTAGAATAGTCGAAGTCCTAGAGTAAATGGTGGCCATCCATCTAAATGCTTGATTAAGTCCTAGCCATTAGATTAAAGCAGTAAAAATATATATGTAAGGATCGAATCTGACCATTGATCTGGTTCCGTGAAGTAAACATGAACCGTCCGATCTATTCGACAAAATCCTCTCCAGGAGATTTGACATGTTGCAAGTCCCGAAGTTCCAAAGGGAAAAGTCCCGAAGTCCTGACAATCATCCATCATCGAGAGATTAAATCATGATGGTTGATTCTAATAAAGTGCTCAAGCGCCCATTTGGCCTAGCATCTGGTTACCGCCATTGGTCATATGGTATAAGAGTTTTAAAAAGAAAAAAATAATACGTCGCTAAAGTTGATAAGCCCGTGGTTTTGTGTTATCAGTCACATTTAATGGTTTGAAGGAAGCGCCCTAGCAGAACTACGTTTCCTTCAATATTTACAGAGATTAGGGATCAAGTTAATAAGATGAAATTGATCCATATTTGTGATCAATTTATGAAAAGCCTTCGCGGTAAAATAAATAAACAATAATTTATATTAAGTTAATCGAAGAGGTGTGATGGTCCAAAAAAAGGGACATAGTGGTTCACACTCACTCCATTTTGAAGAGTATATAAATGATAAAGAGTGGCGAGAAGAAAGTGTCTCTACAGTGCGATTCAAAAGATATATTAAATCACAGAAGAAAAGAGAGATGAAGTAAATACTTGATACAAAAGTTTTATAGATTCAGAAAATAAGGGTGGTTGGGTGGTGCAAGGGTAGGTTGGTGCCTACAGAGGGAGTTGGTGCTTCCTTGTTAGTTGTAGCTGACTAAATAGGGGGTCATTTCCCCCTACCAGTTGGTGATGGTGAACAAGGGTGTGGGTGCATCTTGATCAGTTGGTGTTGATCGAAAAGGAAGACTATCTTCCTTCTATGTAACATGTAAAACACATTTTGCAGTTAATAGAAAAGTGTTTGTGTTTTTTCCCATTTGGGTTCCACGATAAAATATTGTGTGAAAATTATGTTTGCATAAATAAAAGAAAATCGATAAAATTATTGTCACTGATTCACCCTCCCTCCCTCTCAGTGACAGGATCTGATCCTTCAATTGGTATCATAGCAGGTCTCTTCACAAAAGGTTTAAATCACTTGAAGAGGAATATACATCGGAATAGATTAGCAGTTGAAGATGTCATACAAAATCCCCCTATTTAATGGTGAAGACTATGTCTTCTGAAGTGTTAGAATGAAAAGCTATCTAATGTCCATTGGACTGGAAGTATGGACATTATTTTAAAAGGGATATGATGTTCCAAAAGCCACGCCCATAGAATCAGAAGACAGGAATTTTTTTTGGGAACATGCAAAAGCCTTAAAGACACTACAAGATGGACTAAGTAAGAAAATCCTTGCTAAGGTACTAAACTGTAATAATGCAAAACAACTAYGGGATAAATTGTAAACTATATATGCAGGAGATACCAAGGTTAAGAGGGCCAAAATATAGACTCTCARAGTACAATATGAAGGCCTAAAAATGAAAGATGAGGAAAATATCTCTGAGTACTTCGAAAGAGTTGATAATATTATTAATTCAATCAGAGGATTAGGAGTAGAAGTATCAGACAATGAGCTAGTTGAAAAAATTCTAAGAACACTACCTATTCTATACAATCCTAAAGTGTTCGCTCTTGAAGATCAAGAAAATCTAGATAAACTCACCATGGATGAATTGTATGGAATCCTCACAGCCTATGAGTTAAGATTAGGTCATGAGAATCACTCACAGGGAGAGGCAACCTTCAAGGTACTCAAGAAAACAAAGAATCAGAAGTAGAAACTTCAATACAACCATGATGAAGAATCTGATGTGGAAGAAGCAAATTTCATTAAAAAACTTCAGAAAGGATCAGGGAAGTACAAAGGAAAGATTCCTTTCAAATGTTTTAACTGTGGAAAGGTTGTCCATTTTGTAGCCAAGTGTCCCTATCCAAAGGACGAACCTAAAGATGAAGAAAACAAAATCAAACAGTACAAGAAAAAGGAAAAACCCAACTACAAGAAAAAGTAAAAACCCAACTACAAGAAAAAGTTTTACAATGGGAAAAAGAACTTTTACTCAAAAGAATAAAACAACAGTTCTTCAGAGTATAGTGACAGTGATGACGATGATGTCCTTTTTCTAGCTGGTATTTAAGAGTCTAATGATATAGAAGACATTAAACATGAGAAAGAGTCAGAAGATGAAGTAGAAGTTAATATGGAAGAAGAACTTCTCAGTGCCTTGGATGAATTAAGAAAATACAAAACCAGATATAGACAGTTGAAAAGTTTTGTAGTTGAACAAAAGGAGAAACATGAAAAGAAAGAAGAGGAGATGGAAAAACTCATGCAACCTGAAAAACCAAATCCTAGAAGCAAATAGGATCGAAGAAAGTCTAGAAAAGTCTCTTAAAGAAAAACAAATAACCCGTGAAAGAATGGAGGCATAAATAGTTCACCTAAGAAAAGAATTGGATACAAAACTCATTCAAACAAGATATGAGAATAGCTCTAAAATATTGGATGAGATTATTACCACACAAAGGGATTTAGGTAATAAAAATGGAATAGGTTATTCTAAAAAAAAAGCCAAGTCAACTCAAAATCTTATGCAAATGCTCTCCTTAGTACATTCAAGAAGAAAAACGAAGAGAAGACAAATAATGGCCAAAACTCCAGAGGACTACTTCCACCCATCAAGAAGGAAAACAAGACGATACCAAATAAGGTTTATCAAAATAGTTGTCCTCGCAGTTTCTCTGATTAATTCTTTGCATGCTCTAATTTCAGACACAAATCTATGAATTGTAGAGCATATACAAGAAAATATCTAAAGGTTAAGAACTATAACCTTAAAGACAAACAATCAGTAAATTGAGTTAAAAGAAGAAACTATAACTCCTTTGCACCTCTCCAAGAAGGGGACCTAGAATGCTTCAAATGTCATAACTATGGACATAAGGCCATTAATTGCAGATTAATGGAAGTTTCAGAGCAACCAAAGTTCATTAGAGAGAAAAAGAAACTTTGGAGAGAAAAAAACATCAAAAAGGGAATGTCTTATTTCCTTAAAAGCCCAAGATAAAGAAGACCTTTGGTATGTTGATAGTGGGTGCTCAAAACATATGACATGTAACAAGGACAAGTTTTTAGACTTAAATAAACAAAAGGGTAAAGTTACATTTGGTGACAATGCTTCAGGTAACATACTTGGGAAAGGCACTGTGAGTTTGGGAAATGAGAAAGCTAAAAATGTGCTTCTTGTTGAAAAACTAAAACCTAGTCTATTAAGTGTCATCCAAACCTGGGATCAGGGGCATTTCTGCATCTTTGATTCCCAGAAATGTGATATTAGGAGAGAAGACACAAGAAAATTAGTTGGTACTGCTCCTAGAACATCCAAAAATGTATATATACTAGATGCAAAATTGAATGAGGTATGTCATATAAATATAGTAGATGAAAGTTGGCTATGGCATAGAAGGTTGGGGCACATTAACTTTGAAAATCTAGTAAAATTCAACAGTCTTGGTGCAGTAAGAAAATTTCCAAAGATCATAAAGCCGTCAAATACTATGTGTAGACACTGTCAACTAGGGAAACAAACTAGAATAAGATTCAAAGAAAAAGAATACAAAACCTCAAAACCTTTAGAGATTGTTCACACTGACCTATGTGGACCTACAAGGACCAAGAGTTTGCAAGGAGAGTCTTAATTTATGTTGTTCATTGATGATTTTACTAGAATGGGTTGTGTTAGTAACATTTCTTGTCTGAGGCACAAGAGAATTCGGGTCAGCGAGTCGCATGAGGAGCGCCCGAGCGCAACGCGGAAAATCTCAGTTCAGGCTCCCAAGCAAGCGAGCGGGTGAGATTATATTGTCGGCGGTCCAGATTCATCCACAAGAGCAGATCAGCGGTTGGAGGAAAATCGCGTCTAGCGGAGTTACGCCGAGATTAGCGCAAATGCATCGCGCCCATATTATATGTAGGGAAGGATAGCAGCCGTCCATCCAAAGGATGCGTGGTGCGAGATCTAGTTGCGTCGGCATTTTGGCAGTCGTGAGTTCAAAGGGTGAAGGTTTTATGTCATTGTACATTTGGAAACCCCAAACCCCGAAGCGTCGAAAGAACCTAAAGGTGGGCCCACCATATCGAGGATCAGTCTTAGTCGTCCATCTAAAGGGGACACCTGGTGCGCGATTAGGCTCCCCGCCTTTTCGCCCATCGTGATTTCGAAGCGCAAGGAGCAGCTCCCTCATATCCTCGATGCATGAAGTGACAAGAGCGTCCAGGACCTGGGGCCCACAACATCGTTGGGAGAGTTCAGAACCGTCAGATCTAGAGGGGCGTGTGGCACCAGATTAAGTTGTCTCGGCGTTTCGCTCATCGCGATTTCAAGAAACAGGGATCAAACCCTTCCTATTCGCGAACGCTGAAAGCGCCTTGGGAATAAGCACAGGGTCATAGCTCGTGGTCACTTGGGAAATAAAAGAGTTGCGCAAAAGGGGACAAAGGCGTCGGGTTTCAGTCACAGAGAGGCCTGTCACGACCTCCAGTTGCCATCGGACCCGACCTCAATCCTGGTCTTCTCTTGGAGTAAATGAAGACAAGAAGGGGTGGTTGAAACCTCTCCTCATTCATTAAGTGCGAAGTATGGAGGGCCTGACAAGCGGTTTGCTCGAGAGGGTCCCGTGTACCAATTTTTCCAGAGAAGTCATGCCGAGTTCTCAACTAGCTGGAGGAGGTCTGCACATGCTAACTCGACATTTACTGGCTCAACTACTTCCCCTGCAGGAGCCATGCGCAGTTAAGGTGGCGTCTGACGAGGAATATCTGTCCGAATTCGGCTGAAGGGATACCAAGCCTTGGGTGACTGAGCGCGCCGTTGTTATGTGAATTTTCTGAGTATATAGACCCAGTCTTTCTATTTTGTAAGCTATCGATGGTTGAGCAAAGCTCCCAATTGTAAATTTTTGATGAAGCGTTGGTCGCTCTGGTTAGTGTATAGGGCATTTGAGATTTCTTACTTTATGGATGTCATCTTCTTTCTGTTGGAAAAAGTTTAACAAGTAGCGTATGCTTGTCATTGATGGAAAGTACAACAGTGGAGATGGCAAGAGGAACAACATTGAGGAAAACGCGCGCAACAAAGCTCAAGATACAGGAGTTTGCAGAGGAGAAGGAAGACAGATATCCAGTGACCGTTGGATCCCATTCAAATTTCCCAAAAGGCCGACAACTGTCAGATCTACAGAAGCTACGAGGGAGATAATCCATCGAGAGATCGGAGTTCTCAAGGTCGTGAGAACCGGGACATTGAAAGTCTCGATATCCCGACATAATCGGGACCATCCATTTGGAAGGACGCGTGGCAGCGATCGGGCGCCACCGGGAGAAGCTCGACAGGAGGCTTCATCGGAGAATCGGGAATCGAAGTTTCACGAGTCCCGTGAACAATTACAACAGAAACCCCGAAATCATGATGAAAGAAATCCCCACTGAACCTGAACCGTCAGATCAACATGTGATCTAGACTGTTGATCCAACTCACGACAGAAGACCACATCAGCTAGGGAAACGTGGCACAACCAGGGAATGAAAGGTGTCAGGCATATTCAACACTTCAGGCACATGTAAGTCACGAATCAAAGTGACACGTGGCAGTGTTTAACATGTGTCAAACCACGTGTGACGTCAGCAGAGTATCAAGGATCGGGACTTTGAGATGACAAATTCACTTGACATCAAGAATGCCGATTTCGTGATGGGGCGATTTCACGATTTAATCATAGCCGCTGAATAAATATCACATCTGGACCGTTGATTCAAGTCTGTATCGGAGTTTCACGGATCGCGAATTCGAGAGGCAAAGAACTCATTGCATCAAGAATGTCGATTTCGCGATATGCGAAATCGCGAAATGATCTGAGCCGTAGGATCAAGTATTGATCAGGACCGTTGATCACAGCCCGTATCGGAGTTTCGGGGATCGCGAATTCATGAGACAAAGAACACAATGCAACGAGAATCCCTATTTCGTGATATGCAAAATCGCGAGTGAATCAGGACCATCAGATCCATAAATGATCACGACCGTAGATGTAACTCCATATCGGAGTTTCAGGGATAGCGAATTCATGAGACAAAGAACACAATGCAACGAGAATCCCAATTTTGCGATATGTGAAATCGTGAGTGAATCTGGACCGTCAGATCCAGAAATGATCAGGACCGTAGATGTAACTCCATATCGGAGTTTCGGGGATCGCGAATTCAAAATGGAAAGAAATCAATCCCGATTTCGCGATGTGCGATATCACGATCCAATCGTGGCCGTTGAAATAAGTTCATATCTGGACCGTTGGTTCAACTCCGTGTCGGAGTTTC
>ML796809.1:342743-354164 GCA_009831015.1 Picea engelmannii | reverse complement strand
CAGAGGAAGAGACAACTCCAATTTGCAGTTGGGGACATGGTTCTGGCGCATTTGAGGAAAGAAAGGTTCCCAAGAGGAACATATAACAAGCTCAAGATGAAGAAGATCGGGCCGTGCAAAATTCTAAGGAAATTTGGCGAGAACGCATATGAGCTTGAGTTGCCAGAGGACATTGGGATATCTCCGATATTCAACATTTCGGATTTATACCCCTACAGGGCTGAAGAAGCAAAGGCTGGAACTGAGGAGACAGTGATCCAGTGGCAGAAACAATTGCCAGTTGCACAGAAACCTCAGATGGAGTGCATACTGGACAAGAGAGTTGGCAGGAAGACCAGAAGAAAACAATATTTTGAATACCTGGTAAAATGAAAAAATCACCCAGTGGAGGATGCCAGCTGGGAGACAGAAGCAGTGATTTTGAAACATGGGCAGACAGTACAGGAACTCATGAGCAAGAGCCCATGAAATCTTTTGAGCCGAGGAGTATGATGCAGGAGCATCTCTCACTCAATCAAGCGAGCCAGCGCGAGGAGGAAAAGGAACAGCTGGAGAGCGCCAGCATTCAAATTTTGAAGCATTGTAATATGGCTGCGCCAAACATTAATATTTAATGTGATGAAGCGCACTTTGTATATGTAACGGACCTTGAGCGGATAAGCTCTCGTCCTTAGGTAGCTGAGGCATTTACTTAGAATTAATGCAAGTAGATAGAGTAATTAACTGTAGATTAGACAGTTTACCTTTTGAGAGGGAAAACAGAGTATAGACACCCTCGCTTGGATGATTGTAAAGGATTCTCATTCAGACAGGAGCAAGAAAGAGCAGAACAGAGAGCTTGTGAAGAACCTCCATGTACAACTATTGAATTAATAGGAAGAGCTTTGATTCAATTCCATGGACGTGTTTAGTCTCTTTGTGTTATTGATATTATGCTTTTGCATACTTGCTTCTTTTTATGCTTATCTGTTATATGCTGCATATGTGATTGCGTATCAGGTTCGAAACCTGAGAGAATCAGTTTCAAGTGTTCCTCTGCTTAAGCCAGGAGATTCCTGCATCGAGTGCAGTTGAATTCCTCCGCATAGAGTGCGTTGAGGAGGCTGAGCAGTTGAAATTTTGTTTCTCTGTTGTTCAGAGTTGGGTTGAGTTATTCGAGCCATGGAGGTGAGTGCAGGTTGAATTCGAGTCTCAGTAGCAAGTCTGAGAAGGGGGAGGTTGAAATTGTTGCAAGCATGAATGCACAAGGGTCAGAAGACTTCAACATTCTTGGAGGTATTTGAAGGCCGAGCACCGGGAACGTATTCGAAGACTGTCTTAAGGAGTCAGATAGAGAGATAAGCTCAGGAGGGATAGTCCCTTTACTTTAGTTGCATAGGACGAAGGTGGTGTAGCGGAGGCTTATCAAGAGGAAGAGAATCGATGGCGTGAAACTCCAGTGAAGTTCCGCGAAGTCCCGAGGACCGTTAGATCGAGGGGGAGCTGCGTGGGAGATATCCCCTAGCACAGGCGTGGAGAGTCAAAGTCCATCGGACTTCGGAGTTTCGGAGTTCGGGGGTTGGTAAGGCGAGAGTTCAATACCTCGAGGAATCCCGAGTCGCGATTCACCGAATCAATACGAGCCGTTGATCAGAGAAGGAACACGTGGCGCAGGATCACAGAGGATCGGGGTTCGGCGTTCGGCATTTCATAGGACAAGAGTTTTATACTCTTCGAAATTGCGACCGACGATTTCTCGATTCAACCTGAGCCGTAGATCAGAGAGAGGACACGTGTCGCAGGATCCCTGGGAGGCGGGGTTCGGCGTTCGACGTTCCTGGAGACAAGAGCTCAAGCTCTTTGAAATCATGACTGGCGATTTTCCGAATCGACCAGAGCCGTCGATCATAGCTGGACATGTGGCACGAATCCAGAGTTTCAGGGTTTCGGCGTTCGGGGTTTTGTGATACAAGATATTTATGCCCCGGGAAGTCGCGAGTTGCGATTTCCTGAAGTAACCGGAACCATCGATCTGCGGAGGGACGCGTGGCATCAGATCCCGGATATCGGGGTTCGACATTTCGGGGTTTTCGACACCAAGGAAACTTCCATCACGGATTCGTGATCCGCGAAATCCCGAAGAGGACGTGGCAAGGTGGGTCCCCAAGACAGAGTGGGAGACAGGTGTCAAGGCGTTAGGCCTCACCATGTGGTGTTGACAAGTGGCATCGGAGAATCAGAGTTTGGGGTTTTGTGATGCAAGAGATTTGCGATCAGTGAAACTGCGATCTCGCGATCCCCGATCGCACGAGTGTGAGAAGTGACGTGGCGCGTGGGACCATGGTCGTTAGTGGAGGACAGGTGGAAGCACATCATAGTTCGGGGATCGGGGGTTTGCATTGTATGTGAATTGTGTTCGCATGAACCGCGAACTCCCGAGTCGCGATATCCCGATATCCGAAAGGGTTGACTGTTGACCATCGGGGTTCGGGCTTTTGAATTGCTTGTGGTTGTGCTCGCAGAGCCCGGAAGACCACGAAGTCCGAATTCCCGATATCCGAAGAGAAGATAGCTGAAGGAGCCTACTGTGGGTAGTGGACTCCCGAGGGAGTTGAAGAGTGTTGACTCTTCAGGCCCGTGAGAAATTGAAGGTCCTGGCAGAAGCAGCTTGCTCGGTGAGGGGCGGGTTGCGTCATCGGCTTTAGGCCATTATTTGTAATTATACCTCCTAGTCTCCTATATATACCAAGGAGACATTTTCATTTTGAATCATCTTGTACTTGAACATTTAAGTGGGGTAAAAGGAGGTTGCCCCCTTGAAGAGGCTTATTATCTGATATTATCTCTTTTTCAAGGCGTTGAGTACTTTTCCTGAGGTTTTTATATGCTATATTGATGTTTGGTTCTGAACAAAAGCTTTCATTATGGATGCAGCAGAAATCCAAACCACGGTGGGTGTATGAATGGCCCATGAAGAAGGAAAAATAAAAATGGCCAGTCAAGGAGTTGATGGCTAGAAGACAACATAGGCTATTAAGAGGATGGTTGAGGCATCCTAAAACCATCGATGGACCTGAGGAGATGGTTCAAATATGTGAACCAGAGACTGGGAAAATTCTTGGTGAAGAGAATGAATTGGGATTATATGGAGATCTCAAGAACTGCCAAGAGGTTAAAGAGGAAATTCCAAATTTCTAGGTGGGCAAGGAGTTGAGATCAACTGAAGATCTCACGGACTGTCAGGAAGACAACCAAGGAATTTCACATTGCCAGCTGGGCAATGAAATGAGGTCGTTGTGGGATCTCAAAGACTGCTAGGAGGGCAGCGATAGGTTTCCAGTTTTCTAGGAGGGAAAGGGAACAAAGATGGAATCAATTGATTCCATGGACTGCCAGGAGGGCAGCAGGAAAATTCCATATTGTCAGGTGGGCAGGTATGAGCAGGTGAGTTTAGATCAGCTCGAGGAGATGACAAAGAAGATAATCTCAGAGATGGGGTTGGATCAGTAGATGCAACTGACAGAGGAGGAATATTCACATGGTTTTCCAATCCATGTGAATGAATATGATGACAAGTTAAAAACTTGCACCATCCAAGAGGAAGATCAGACGAGTCTTCTAATGATTTGAGGAATTGAAGTATTCCTACCATTTTCCCAAGGGGAAGCCAAAAATCTATGTTGTATATGTAGCAACAACAGAAGGATAGCTAGGTGAGATTATCAGGGAAAACGAATTGGAGCAGGTATCTGAAGCTACCCAAGAAGGAGATGAAGAAGGTGAGCATTCTGAGGAGTGTCTCAATATTTTTAGTCAGGAGACTGAAGAGACTGCAACCTGGGAGTTTGCAAAAGAAGAAGAGGAAGAGGTAGACAATAATAGCTTTGCTGATATGTATGAATAGATTGAATCCCCAGAGAGAAGGATGAAGGTGTTGAGCGTGCACATCCAACAACTGATGTTGGAAGCAGATGAAGAAGAAGGCATGGTAGATCACAATGATCTGCCCATTTATAGAAAAATTTTGCAGCTGCAGAGACTGCATAAACAGGGCCAGCCAATTCAGCAGCTATATGAGGTGATATAAGACATCAGAAGGCTGACGGTAGAGTCAGCAAAGACTTCCAGCAAGGAGAAGTTGGGCAGAAAGGAAGCAGCAACGCAGCAGCAGAAGCAACAGCAACAACAGGGAGATGGAGTTGATCAACAACACGAGAGGATGATTTGGGATCCAGGAGGATTTCCACAGCTGAGATGGGAAGCTCATGAGTAGGAGCTCATGACTTTTGTAGCTGAGGATTATGATGCAGGAGAATCTCTTTACGTCAACCAGCCATCCATCCAACTGCGTCAGCACATGCATTCAAGGATGAGGAGAGGCGCAACCTTCATCTCCAATTTTGAATTTGAATGTAATTAATGATATAGGTTGTTGAGCCATGGAGCCATGCCTTTGTGCATGAATTAGAGTAGTTATACCTTTAATGTTTGTAAGGCTGAGATCTGGATTCATATGATGGACTAGACAACCCATTCAATGTAATTAAATAGGGTAGGTAGAATGGAGGGAAGAGCTCTAAGAGGCCCCTCAGGTAAAAAGATCTAGGAGGATCTCATTTTGTAAGGGAGAGAATAGAATAGAAGAGAATGTTGTGAGTAGGGAGTAGAAGAGAGGAGACGAGACCTTGTTATAGGCCGTGCTCAGGAACACTTTTGTAAACAAGCATTTTCCATTTTAATACAAACAGAAGTAGTTTTTCTTGCATGTATTTCTGTGTTATGTGGATGCCTTGGCATGTTCTATTTTATGTTGTGAATTCATGTTGTAGATTTTGATTTCGGGCTTGAGTTTTTTTGTGGTTTCATGCCAGGAGGTCATGACAGAGTACTGCGGTCTCTTAATACTAGTGCACAGAAACACTTCTGAACTCTGCGGATTCAGACAAAGACGTGCCAGGTGGGCACAGGAACTAGAATCATCAACTCAGAGGAAGACCTCAAGGTTGTTAAATACCTTGGAGGAAAGTTTGTATATGGAAACATAGTTGCAGAGAGAATCTCTGAGGAGTTTTGTAGAGATCTGCCAAGTGGCATTGATCATATGCATAGGAATGCATTTAGAAGAACTCTACTGTGAGTTAAAGGAGAACAAGAATCACTGAGGATTCTGAGAGATCTGCCAAGTGGGCATTGAGCAGGTGCATAGGTGTGCAGAAGAGTAAAAAACTATTGGATGTTCTGTTGGAAGACACTCTGCCAGAAGGGCATTGAGACAGTGTACAGGTTGGCACATAGAAGAAGAGAACATTGTCGAGTTCTGGAATTTGAAGGAATAGTCCATTTACGGATCTTCACAGGGTTGTTGAATACCCTACAGACTCAGCAATAGGTTTCTTGAGTGAAGGATAGCTAGGAGGGAATCCAATATTCTCCATCTGAGGAAGAAAAGAACAAAAGGACCGAATTTCTGAGAGGTCTGGGTGAGAGTAAAGATCAGGAAGGATAGCACTTTCATGTGCAAGATTCTGCAGAGATGCAGAAGTCATAGACTCCTTCAAATATTTGAAAGGAGCAAAGCTTGGGAGGAATAGTGTCACAGAGAACACAGACAAGGCTTAAAGATGAAGAGCTCACAGAAACGGAGCAAAGGTCATAGGCTCTAGTCTTGGAGAAAATCTTCAAAGCATTGGGAGAAAGCGCTAAAGCTCAGAAGGGAGCACACCTATTGTTGGATGAGCTGATAGATCCTGGACCGTTGAAGTTTCTATGTCTAGGGAGCAGCAGAAGGAGTGCACAGAAAGAGGAGATCGTGAGTCATCGAATCTCTCACAGATACCCGTTAACCGTTGGATTGGGCGAAGAGACGCAGAGTTTAAATATCTGGAGTGCACGTAGAAGACCAGTGGAATGGACGATGGAGACACTTCATCAAGAAGTGTCGAATACCCATCAGCCATTGGATCGGCCAGAAACTGCACGAGTTTTAAACCATCGTAAGGAGAGGAGAAAGTCCCGAAAGACATTGGCGCATCGGGATTTTAGCTATCGGGATGTCGGAAATCTTGAAGACAGGGGATAAGAGATCTCCATGGTGAAAGCATCGGAACGATTTGAGCCGTCCATTTGTTGAGACACGTGGAAAAGATCGGGAAACCCATCGGTATTTCGACTATCAGGGTTTTGAGTTGACAGAAGATTATGTCATCGGGGAATCACGAGTCGCAAAATCCCGATGTTGAAGTAGGACCATCCATCAGTTGGAGGACATGGTGGATATCGAGAGTCCATTGACATATCGAAATTTGGCGTTTCATGAATCCTGAAGATAGGAAACACTTGCATTTCAGAATTGCAAAGTCCAGAATTCTGATGAGTAGGAAAGCTCTGTTATGGGGCCCAGCTGACGTCATATTGTCATAACGAGGGATCAAGAATCTCCACGATGAAACCCGAAGCAGACAAGGATCGTCCATCTTTGAGGATGTGTGGAAACAATCTTGACTTCTGGAAAAAATCCAAAAAGGGGAAAGTCATATCGAGAAATCGAAATTCGAGAGATCGAGACTGTCGATGACAAATGCATTTCGTCATTTGAAACCCCGAAGTCCCAAGGGAGATCTGGAGCCATTGGTTTAATAGATGATCACATGCATTGATTGTGTTAAGTCAAAAATGGGTTCCTCGTTGACATCATATCGGGATTCAGAGAATCGGGGATCCAGAGGACAAGAGGTCACATACACTTCGATATCAGAAACCTCGAAATCCCGAAAGGTGATATGATTGTGGTCATATAAATGGAGGTCATATGGACCCAAAAGTCTAGCTTGAAGACTAGCGGAAGTTGGAGCATATCAGGATATCATAGATCGGGGAATCGGAAAGGCAAAGGTATGCGACATCGAGGATTGTGAAACTCCGAATTCCCAATTTTCATTTTCCTGTCGTGAAGAGAACAGTGATCGAGCCTAGAGGCTATGAGGAGTAGAAAAGACCTGTGGGTCATTTTTAATAAATATTCTAGTGGAGAATCGAAGGAGACACACCTGCTCGAGAGAAAAATTAGAACGATCCTTAAGACCGGGAGGTCGGTCGTAGAGACCCTGCGGGGTATGCGGCTACATCAAAATTGGTATCAGAGCATGATTTTGTCTGTACATTGCAGGGATAGAAGGAGATAGAGGAAGAAGATGGAGTACTGAAAATCTGTAAGGATTTGTTTGCAAATAGGAAACAGTCCATAGGCAGTCAAGAGGGTTGTAGGGGATGCAGGGACACTCAAGTTTGCAGGAGTGAGCAGCAGGTTTTCCAGGAGAGCAGACATAGAAAACAACATGGCTACTGAAGGCCATAAGTATGCTAGAAGGAAAAACTCAGATCTGTGGAGCCAAGAAGATATATATGAAGAGCTCGCTGATATAAAGAAATAAATAGAAAATCTTACTTTGCGGATGCAGCAGAAAGCCAAACCACAGTGGGTGTATGAATGGCCCATGAAGAAGGCAAAAGAAAAATTTCTAGTCAAGGAGTTGATGGCTAGAAGACAGCATAGGCTTTTAAGAGGATGGTTGAGGCACGGTGAAACCCTTTACGGACCTGAGGAGATGGTTCAGATATGTAACTTAGAGACTAGGAAAATTCTCGGTGAAGAGAATGAATTGGGATCAGCTGGAGATATCAAGAACTGCCAGGAGGTTAGAGAGGAAATTCCAAATTGACAGGTGGGAAAGGAGTTGAGATCAGCTAAAGATCTCACGGACTGTCAGGAAGAGAACCAAGGAATTCCACATTGCCAGCTGGGCAATGAAATGAGGTTGTTGTGGGATCTCAAAGACTGCCAGGAGGGCAGCGAAAGGTTTCCAGTTTTCCAAGTGGGAAAGGGAACAGAGATGGAATCAGTTGATTCAATGGACTGCCAGGAGGGCAGCAGAAAAATCCCATATTTCCAGGTGGGCAGGGATGAGCAGGTGAGTTTAGATCAGACTGAGGAGATGATAGAGAAGATGAGCTCAAAGATGGGGTTGGATTAGCATATGTAGCTGATAGAGGAGGAAGATTCACATGGTTTTCCAATCCATGTGAATGAATATGATGATAAGTTAAAAACTTGCACCATCCAAGAGGAAGATCAGATGAGTCTTCTAATGATTGGAGGAATTGAATTATTCCTACCATTTGCCCAGGGGGAGGCAAAAATTTGTGTTGTAGATGCAACAACAACAGAAGGATAGCTAGCTGAGACTGTCAGGGAAAAGGAATTGGAGCAGGTATCTGAAGCTGCCCAAGAAGGAGATGAAGAAGATGAGCATTCTAAGGAGTGTCTCAATATTTTCAGCCAGGAGACTGAAGAGACTGCAACCTGGGAGTTTGCAGAAGAAGAAGAGGAAGAGGCAGACAACATTAGATTTGATGATATGTATGAATAGATTAAAGCCCTGAAGAGAAGGATGAAGGTGCAGAGAATGCAAATCCAACAAGTGAGGCTTGAAGCAGATGAATAAGAAGGCATGGGAGATCACAGTGATCTGCCTATTTGGAGAAAAAAAATTTAGCTGGGGAGACTACATAAACAGGGCCAACCAATTCAGCAGTTGGATGAGGTGATAGAAGACATCAAAAGGCTGATGGTAGAGTTAGCAGAGACTTCCAGCAAGGAGAAGTTGGGTAGAAAGGTAGCAGCAGCACAGTAGCAGAAGCAGTAGTAGCAACATGGAGATGGAGCAGATGAACAACTCCAGAGGATGATTTTGGATCCAGGAGGATTTCCACAGTTGATATGGGAAGCTCATGAGTAGGATATCGTGACTTTTGCAGCTGAGGAGTATGATGCAGGAGAATCTCTCCACGTCAACCAGCCAGCCAACCAACCGCACTAATGCATGCATTCAAGGATGAAGAGAGGTGCAACCTTCATCTTCAATTTTTAATTTGAATTTAATTAATGATATAGGTTGTTGATCCATGGAGTCGTGCCTTTGTGAAGGAATTAGAGTAGGTAGGCCTTTAATGTTTGTAAGGATGAGATCTAGATCCATATGATGGACTAGACAACCCATTCAATGTAACTGAATAGGGTAGGTAGAATTGTTAGGATATTTAGACACTTAGGAGTTAGTTAAGATCTACTTGGTCTAATATGTTGTTAGGTAAAAGTGTGTTTCTTTAGTATGCATTAGTATGCATTTGTAGTTAGTAAATACGACGCTCACGATATGTTCCCGACATAGAGTGATCTTACGGTTCATACTCTCCTCGATCTTAACGGCCATTGATCCGTGGCTTAACACCCGATTGGTCCATGATCTCTATTTAAAGAGCATGGAGATTCATTTTCCGATGATCGATTGTGAGAAACTATCTTGTAAAATCTCTCTATAATCTTTTTCTTTGCATTAATAAACTGCTCCAAGTGGCCACGCTGCCTGGGGCCGTGGATGTTTCCCCGTATGGGTTTTACCACGTGAAAACATCGATGTGTTGAACTTTGACCTGGTTATGTGAGTGGTTACTGAAGGTGTTCGTCCTCTGTTGGAATACCTATGTTTCCGAACATGGTAGCATAGCCTGTTTGAAGACCCGCTCCTGTTGTAGATCGAGATCGTGAAGCTGAGTTACCTCATCTCTATTTTCTGGGATTTTCATAGATTTCTGGGCTGAGAGGACTGTTCCATTGCATTCATAGCACTCATTTCATTCAGGAACACTTTTTGTTTCACTCGAAAAGGTTTCCATTTTCCCAAGATACGACCATTACAGTCAGATCCGGAGGTATAAAGTCTGAATACGCATTTTTTTTAAATTTTTGCAAAGTTTTTATTTTATTTCGGTTTGTATTTTTTATTTCCAGGCTACTAATCTTTTAGATCTGCATATGCTCTTTTCCCCGTGCCTTGTACGATCTTGGAAAATTAGAAACAGATAGGAAAAGGTTCATCTTCTGGGTAAGCTAACTGAGATCTAACCCTTGTTGTCATCGAGAAGCGAAATTTTTTTCTTGTGTGAACAGAGTATTTTTGGAGCATTCTCTCCAAGGCCGTCTTCTTCAACAACAACAACAACAACAACAACAACAACCATCCTCCTTCTGAACATTACAATATGTTTTGCTAGACCATTTGGTTAAAACTTACCTTATTAAGTAAGAGGTCTTGAGTTCAAGTCTCTCTTTTGTTACCTTTTTTGAAAAAGTTTATGCTATAAATTGTAAAGTGCATATCACTTCAAGTATAAAAGTGAATCACTATAAGTAGCTTTATATTTTATTTTAGAGTTATTTTGCATGCAACTTTTCTGTTATAAGGTAACCTCATTGTAAAAGTGATCCCCATTTTTCTTTATAAAAATGGGTCACTTCATAAAGTAGCTTATACTATCACGTGGTTATTTGGTTACCGTTTATGCCTTTTTTAAAAGGGGCATAACTCTCACATCAAAAATCCGTTTTCAGTGCCATTTTTTTTAAAACCACACAACTTTCCGAGATCTTTCCATCCAGATCATTAGTTTCAGTTTTTAAATATGCATTATCTACATATTTAATATGGATTCTACAAGTACTGTCATGCTTACCAACAACAACTACATCCAATGGAGATCCCATATGGAAGATTTATTAAGAAGTAAAGGCCTGTATCGGATTACCATGGGAAAGGAAACAACCCCCACTAATGATGATAAGAAATCCAAATGGTATAATAGGAATGACGAAGCATGTGGACTAATTGGAATGTCCATCTCTCCCGATCTAAGGTACCACCTTCAAGGAATTGATGACCCCGAAGTAGCTTGGGACAAGATTGAATCTTTGTTTGGTAAACTCAATATTATTCGAGCAAAATAGTTAGAAAATCAAATATTGACCTTGATTCCAAGTGATTTTTCTTTCCTTGGAGACTATCTATCTAAGTTTAAAACACTCCGAATTTTATTTGAAGAATGTAAGATAAAAATGGAGGAAGAGAGTTGCATATATATTATTCTTTCTAAGCTAGGTAGTGCATATTATGTGTTTGTATCTACCTTATATGCCATGAAAGAGGCTGTAGGGAAATCTTATGTAAAACCCACTCTTGAGTCCTTTTTTACTTCCTTGATTAGAGAGGAAGATAAGCTTGTACAACTTGGAGTGATCAACACTACAGGTACCTCAAACAAAGCCTTAGTTTCCCAGCAAAAAGATAAACCCAAGTATCCCAAGAAGCACCATCCTCGCTACAACAACAAACAACCTAAGGGTCCCAAACCCGCTCAGATAGCTTCAACTCCTAATGGTGACAAAGGATCAAAATATAAAAATTGCACTAACAAACATTGCAACTTTTGTAATAAAGATGGTCATGATGAGTCCAAATGTTTCAAGAAGATGGCAGCCTTAGAAGCAGTGATGAAGAAGCACAACATCAGTATTGATTCTTCTTCTTCTTCTCATGGACATGCACTTTC
>ML796809.1:237981-323616 GCA_009831015.1 Picea engelmannii | reverse complement strand
ATGAAGGGTTGACCATGAATTCATGAAGTGTTGAGTATGGTTAATTATGGTTGTCCATGTTCTACTATGGTTAGCCATATTTGACTATGGTTAATTATGGATGATCATGTTAACTTTGATTAAATGTAGCTGACTTTGGTTAAGTATCATTGACATTGTATTTAGATATTTCTTTAACATGTAAGAAGAAAGAAGAAAGTATCAATTAATTAATTGCACACTACCCATGTTCTACTAGTTAGCTTGCAAACACCTATCTATCCTTGGCCTACATGAAGATGACATATGAAATGGATGCCAAGAGAGAAAGTTCAACCACTTCATCTACTTATTTGCATTTCCATAAAATGGACACCAAGACACCATATGAAATGGACCTTATCATCATCTGAATACAACAGTTTGCATCCCCAATAGGATGCCTCCAACTTCCTTAATCGTTTACGAACATGAAACATAGATCAACCATACACCACCATGAATCAACCAATTGGTGACACAGTTAACAATCAACAATTAATACAATTTATAAATTTATTACTATATTTTTAATCTTATAAATTTGTAAATTATATATTATTACTATATTTTTAATTTTATAAATTTGTAAATTGTTATTATTTAGTTAACATTATATATTATTAATATATTTATTTGACATTATATATTATTAATGTCTTATTAATTGTGTATTAATTATAAGTTATATATTATTACTATATTTTTAATTTTATAAATTTGTAAATTGTTATTATTTAGTTAACATTATATATTATTAATATATTTAATTGACATTATGTATTATTAATGTCTTTTTAATTTTGTATTAATAAAAGGTCTACTATATGTTGATGAGTGTGAAAACATTAACAAAGATGATAGATGCCCATAGACGAGATAGATGGAATGAATGTTAACACCACAATGAGTCCATTTTCACACGCAATGTTAACACCACAAATAGCATGCACTATCTAGAGGGTGTTGTAGCACCATCTATTTCTCACACCACAAATAGCATGCACTATCCAAAGGGTGTTGCAGCACCATCTATTTCTCCAATTTTGGGGCTACTTGACGTAATTATAAGGAGTCTCTAATCCCATACTTAGACAAATGAAACCATTTTCCCATGGAATGTTAACCCCACAAATGTTAAATATATTGTAACCTCAACAATTTGACTGTACATTACCAGCTGTCTTGGCCAACTATACTTTCTATTTTTGTCTTGCTTGAGCCTATTTAGCTCAGTTATTTCCCTTTACATTGTAACTTCGTTTTTGCACTCTTCTTCATACATTTGAATATATTGTTTTCTGTTCTATTCTTTTCTCTCTGCATTTCTTGATTTGCTTCACAATTTATCATGGTATCAGAGCTTCAGCAGTAAGCCTCTTCACACAGTTTGGAGAGAAACACGATCCTCACAGTGCAGAGCTTCACGGATCTTGAGAGAACGTGACACAATCTCTTTCACAAGGTTTGGAGAGTTGTCTGACATACTCTTGAAAGATCCTCGCAGGAAACTTCCACGAGGAAGCAGACCCTCTTACGTTCAAAAGATCAACGTAAGAAGCTTGCAGAGGTTGCAGAGCATACTACACTCGAAAGAACGAGGAAGCAGAGACTGAGAAAGAAGAAACTTTAAAGATTCTTGCACATTTTTTCAAGAATCGTCAAAGATTGACGAAGAAGATCTGCAGAACGGAAGAACGTTTAAAGAACTTGAAGAATTCGTTCAAAATCGTTAAAGATTGTTGCAGAAGGCAACATCGTTTAAATTTTTTATAAATTTGCTCAAATCTGTCAAAGATTGAAGCAGTGAACAAAGAATCCGTGTATTTCTTTCAAATCTTTGAAAGATTCACAGATCTTTCTTCCACAAGAGCAAAGAACACATCTCAGGTTCAAAGAAAAACCATTGCGGCCATAAGATTCGTCCTGAGAACAGATCCAGAGCGGGAAACCAGTTCAGAAGGGACGAAGAGAGAGCGAAAAAGGCGAAATAATTTCATCCGTCAGATCTTGTGCAGAGGACCGACAACCGTTGGATCAGCGAGAAAGTGCTCGAGGTTTAGTCCCTGGAGTGCATAGGAGAAATTTATGACTTGTGAAGTCACGAAATCGCGACATCATCTGGATCGTCCATCAAGAAACACATGGCGAGATCTTGTCATTTCGCTGACTCACAGGTGTAAAGGTCAGAAGACTACCATGAGAATTTGTGAATCGTGAAATTCTGAGTCATTCTGGACCATTGGATCGAGAAAGATCGTGAGCCGCCGATCTTATCTCATCGCAAAATTGAGGATCGGGAGTTGGACAAGCGAAGGAGACTGCTCTCCAAAACTTCGATACACGAAATCTCGACATCACGTGTCGCGAAATCCTAAGAGGATTGTGAGGCATCCATCTCAGAGGACAGGTGGTAGTAGATCCAAGCCATCACTCCATCGACATTTCGGAGTTCGCGGTTTTGAAAGACCATTGCAACAAAAGTTCGAAACTCGTGAAATCGTGATTCCTGAAATAGCAATCAGATCTCAGCCGTCCATTTGTTTGGACACGTGGAGAACATCAAGGAAACCGTCAGCATATCGACTACCAGGGTTTCAAGTTGTTAGAGAAATTTGGAGTCGCAAGTCGCGAAATCGCGAAACCACACAGACCGTCCATCTGTTGGGACACGTGGTAGAGATCGAGGCTCTCAGGAAATTTCCCGAAAGCAGAGTCCATCGACATTACGGGATTTGGAAAATCACGGATCCTAGAGACGAGACGTCCGGAACATATCAAATTGTGAAATCGCGAGGAGAGATCAGGACCATCCATCATAAGAGGATGCATGGTAGAGATCAAAGGAATTGGGAAATTTCCTGAAAGGAAAGCGCCATCAGTAAATCAGAGATGAGGGAATCGAGGAGTCAGAAGAACTCATCATCAAGGTTCACGAAGTCCCGATTCGTGATATCCTGATAAGATCTAGACCGTCAGATCACAGGAAGATCAGGACTGTTAAATCGTCCAAAAGCAAATTTTGCATTTCGACAATTTGAAAGGCAAAAAAAATCTGAAAATCCCGTAGCACTTTAAATTTTTGGCGCGTGGTCACATTGCATAGTGACTAAGGCCAAATTCAAGGTCGATAAGCTCCTTTTCGGCCATCGGCAAATCGACATTTCAGCGATCGGAGGTAAAATACGAAAATTTCCCTCTGTTTTCACTGCAATATTTTAAAATATATATATATATGGCGTCGTCTAGCTCTTTAGGACCAACTCAGGGTCCGATTCTTCTTGGAAAGAATTACGCGTTTTGGTCTCTTCAGATGAAATCTTTATTCCAAGAACAAGAGTGCTAGGAACTAGTGGATCTTGCATATGTAGAACCAGATCCGGCAACCCTGTCTGCCATGACAAATCCACAGTGAATTTCTCAGGCAACACTGAGGAACAAAGAAAATAAAGCCAAATTTTGGATTCAAAATTCTATGGATGATTCAATTTTTCAAAAATCACAGGCTCTGATACTTCAAAACAGGCCTGGGATATCCTTCAATCTTCCTACCAAGGAAATGCCAAGGTCAAAATAGTTAAACTGTAGACCTTGAGGATGCAATTCGAGAATCTAAGGATGACAGAATCTGAAAATGTGGATCAGTTCATGACCAGATTCATGGGAATCGTGAACCAGATCAGACTGACTAGTGAAACCATTACTGATCAATGAATTGTTGAGAAAATCCTTAGAAGTTTACCCAAGAAATTCGAAATGGTTGTAACAACAATCCTTGAATCCAAGGATCTGTCAAGTTTTTCAATAGATGAACTAATTGGTTCTCTGGTGACACATGACACCAAACTTCATCTCACAGATGAGTCAATCTCCAATGCTTTCAAAACTCAATTCTCCTTCAGGAGAGGGAGAGGCAAAGGAAGAAGTAGAGGTCACCAAGGAAGAGGGATCAACCACACTAACCCTCACTCCAGTGGAGGCAATAGACAATAGTATCCGAATCAAAATTTTCAAGGTCAAAGACATCAGCAACAAAATCAACATCAGAATTTCCAGCCTCAAAGAGGCAGAGGGAGAAGATCAAATGAAAAAACAAGCATACAATGTTATTACTGCAAAAAGTATGGGCACTATGAATCTGAATGCAGGAAGAAGCAAGCATATCAGCTCTCAGGCAGAGCACATGTGTCAAATCACACGGGAGAAAACTCAGGAGGTATGTTTCTTTCGTGCCACAAGACTAAACAACAACCTAAAGATCTTTGGCTGCTAGACAGTGGATGTAGCAATCACATGACAGGTAACAAAGATTTACTTTCATGCATTGATTCTTCAATCTCATCTAATATTACACTTGGAAATGATTATTTAGTCAAAGTTCAAGGAAAAGGAACTGTTCCTATTCTTACTAAACAGAATGTACAGAAAGACATATACAATGTCTATCATGTTCCAGATCTGAAACATAATTTTCTAAGTGTAGGACAACTCATTGAAGATGGCTATAAGGTACTTTTTGAGGGAACATCTTGTAAGATATATGACAAAATCCCAAGAAGAAAATTGATTTCTGAAATCCATATGACTCCAAATTGGATGTTTCCCCTTACCCTCAGAACTACAAATATGATTCAACCATATGCACAAAGTGCATCTACCCTGAATGAAACAATGGTTTGGCATACAAGATTTGGACATCTACCATTTCAGATTCTAAGTCTTCTTCAGAAAAACTTCATAGTCAAAGGTCTACCTATCTTTAAAGAGCAAATTTCCCCATGTGAGTCTTGCATACTTGGAAAACATAAGAGAACTAGTTTTCCACAGTCTTCCAATCAAGCCAAAGAACATTTTGAACTTGTTCACACTGACCTATGTGGACCAATGCAAACAGAGTAAATAGGTGGTAGCTTTTACTTTCTAACGTTTATTGATGATTTCAGCAGAAAAATATGGATCTATTTTCTCTGACACAAGTCTGAAACTTTTGCAAAATTCAAAGAATTCAAGGCAGAAGCTGAAAAACAGAGTGGCAAATATATCAAAGCACTCATGTCATATGGAGGAGGAGACTACAACTCCAGAGAATTTGAAAATTTTTGCAAATCACAAGGCATTATTATGCAAACAACAGCCAGGTATACTCCACAACAGAATGGAGTGGCTGAAAGGAAAAATCAAACAATAATGAATATGGCAAGAACACTTCTCAAAGAGAAAAGTTTGTCAAATAGGTTTTGGGCTGAAGCAGTAGCATGCTCAGTTTATCTCTTGAATAGATCACCAACCACATGTGTAAATATGAAAGTTCCCCAGGAAGCATGGAGTGGGACAAAGCTAAATGTTGCACATCTAAGGACATTTGGATGCATAGCATACGCTCACATACCTTCCAAATTAAGGAAGAAATTGGATGACGGAAGTGAGAAATGTATTTTCACTGGATATAGTGAAACATCTAAAGCTTACAGGCTTTACAATCCAATCACCAAGAAATTAATTCTCAGCAGAGATGTAAAATTTCTGGAAAATCAATTCTGGAATGATTCAGAAAATCAGCAGATGGACAGTCAAAATCCATTCCTGCCAAGTTCTGAAAACGCAGAAAATTCATAACAAGAAGTACCTCGAACTATTCTTCCAAGATTACAGGTACAAAGGCAACCTGATAATTCTCAGGATAACTTAACTTCCAGAAGAGAATCATTCTCTAAACCACAAAATCAGAGAACTCGAAGTTTGAGAGAAATCCATCAGTAGTTGGATGACTTTGAACAACACAACCTCTTTTCTTTAATGTCATGTCAACCTACATCTTTTAAGGAAGCAGCTAAGGAGCCAAATTGGGTTCAAGCCATGAACCAAGAAATTGACTCCATTGAGAAGAACAAGACATGGGATCTTGTTGATTTGCCAAGACACAAGAAGAGTATTGGTGTCAAGTGGGTATACAAAACTAAACTCAATGAAAAAGGGAAGATCGAAAAACACAAGGCAAGACTTGTTGCCAAAGGATTCTCACAACAACCTGGTACCGATTATCGTGAAACTTTTGGTCCAGTAGCAAGACTAGACACTGTAAGGACTCTATTGGCCATAGCAACACAACACAAATGCCAAGTATACCAGATGGATGTCAAGTCAACATTCCTGAATGGTTTCTTAGAAGAAGAAGTTTATGTCGATCAACCACCTGGATTTGAAGTCCAAGAGCACCCAACCAAAGTATATCGATTGAAGAAAGCCTTGTATGGCTTAAAGCAAGCTCCAAGAGCTTGGTACAACAGAATTGACACTTATTTGATCAAAAGTGGTTTCAGTAGAAGCCAAAATGAGCCAACTCTTTACACCAAAACAGATCAACACGGTAAAATTTTGATTGTATGTTTATATGTAGATGACATGATCTATACATGAAATCTTGAGTTAACAGATTTTAAACATCCCATGCAATCTGAGTTTGAGATGACAGATCTTCGCATAATGAAATATTTTTTTAGGGATTGAGGTTCATCAATCAACCAAAGGCATTTTTGTCTGTCAGCAAAAGTATGCAGCAAACATCATCAAAAGATTTCGCATGGAAGGATGCAATCTAGCAGAAACCCCCATACCACTAGGCACAAAATTGAGCAAGAATGATGAAGGTACTAGAGTGGACTCTACCCTATACAAAATTTCAGTAGGCAGTTTGTTGTATCTTACAACAACTAGGCCCGACATTATGTATGCAGCCAACCTTGTTTCAAGATTCATGGAATCCCCCAAAGATTCTCATTGGAAAATGACGAAACGAATTCTGAGATATGTAGCAGGAACTCTCAATTTCGGCTTATGGTACACTAAATCTGATAGTAATCAACTTTTTGGTTACACAGACAGTGATTTTGCAGGCAGCCTAGATGACAGGAAAAACAGATCTGGACATGTTTTTCAACTGGGCACGAACCTAGTCTCATGGGCATCAAAGAAGTAGCCAATTGTATCAATATCTTCTACAGAGACAGAGTATGTAGCTGCTACCTCAGCTTCCTCTCAAGCTGTGTGGCTGAGAAGAATATTGAAAGATATGTCACATATAGAAAATGATCCAACTCCTATTTTCTGTGACAATACATCAACAATTGCTTTATCCAAAAATCATGTGTTTCACAAGAAAAGTAAACACATTGACACTTGTTTTCATTTCATACACGAGCTAGTGAATAATGGTGATATTGCACTACAATTCTGTGGTTCTCGAGATCAGCTTGTTGATATCTTTACAAAGCCACTAGAAAAGTCAGTTTTTGATTTTCAGAGACAGCACTTAGGCATAATTAGTGTTGATGATTGTAACTGTTGAGTTTAAGAGGGAGTGTTAAATATATTGTAAGCTCAACAGTCTGACTGTACACTGGCCAGCTATACTTTCTAATTTTCTCTTGCTTGAGCCTATTTAGCTCAGCTATTTCCCTTTACATTGTAACTTCGTTTTTGCACTCTTCTTCATACATTTGAATATATTGTTTTCTGTTCTATTCTTTTCTCTCTACATTTCTTGATTTGCTTCACAATTTAACAACAAATAGCATGCACTATCCAGAGCGTGTTGCAGCACCATATATTTCTCCAAGCACCATATATTTCTCCAATTTTTGGGCTGCTTGATGTAATCATAAGCGGTATCTAATTCATGCAATAAAAGTGAGTTGTGAAGGTTGGAGAATAAATGTTGAATTGAATATCGTCCAAGTATGGCCCTACGTTGAATGCCTCGTTGTGATGAAAATATTAATTTTGCGATCTGAAATTTGCGATCTGAAACTGCATCGAATTTTGCGATCTGAAATTTCCACTCCTGATGAGCTACGCGTGTCCTCTCTGAAACGATCCAGCCATGGCTCCCTTCAAACTATTCGGCATGTCAACTTTACCGTTAGTTTACCGTTAGTTGCCAACTTGGGCTCTTGGAGCTTCCCGCAATATATTTTTGATTGATTGAGTACTCATGCTTCGAATTATGTCGTTGTTTCTTATTCGCGCGATTCACGGAGGACACGGATTCATTCTCAGCAATGTTTGTTTGTGACATTGTTCCTCACAATATATGCTCTGCTCACTCTTCTCATTTCCAATATGAATGAATTTCAGAAGTCAACAGTGACATGAAAGTGCGGGGATGTGCAACATAAATAATAGCGGCACCATGGATATACTCGTGTAGACTTTCGAATAATATCTCTATGTACATCAGATAAAGTATTCTAAATTTAATATATTCTTCTGGCTTTCTGTGTACGCGTCAAACTCGGATGCAATGGAACCAATTATCCTAATTACTGTTACCAAATGGCTATCAATCTCGTAGAAAGAGGAAGTTGGCGCTGTGAATGGGAATACAAAATTTAATACATTTTTGTTTTATATGACTGTTGTAAATATCAGTCTTCTATTTCTGGTTTGGTTCAGACTAGAGTGGAGATATTTCCTTTTCTAGAATCTAGTATTTTGAAGGAATAGGCATCTTTATAAACTTAGGATCGGTATATCCTCAATTTTGGCAGAAAAGGAAATGTGCTATATCCAAAATATGTCAGTTCTAGGTGGGATTTTATATAAAATTATATTATCGATGTTAATTTTTTCTAAAAAAGATGTTATAATTAAAGTTGGTATAGACTAGTAGTGATTCTAATATAATAAATATTTACATTACAGCAAGTAAAATATATAGTATAAATTAAAATATTCAATATTTATTTATAAATAATAATAATTTATTTATATTTTGTATATATATTTTATTTCTTTTGGATTTGAATGTATAACACATATTTTTAACTATTAAATTTATTTAAATTGATAATATATTAAAAAAAAATTTATTATATTTAAAATTAAAATAATTTTTTTAATGTAATATTTCTTAATTTTTAATATATCTTTGAATTTATTTAATTTTTTTTTTAAATTAAAATATCAAATATTTATGTTAATTAGAACTCTATAATATAATTAAAAAAATAATTTATTATATTAAAAAGCAAAATAAAAAATTCAATGTGTTTTTAATGTAATATTTCTTATTTTTAATATACTTTTATGATGGATTTTTTTTTAAAATTAAAATATTAAATATTTAGGTTAATTATAACTTTATAATATATTTAAAAAAAAAATTATATTTAAATTTTTTTTTTTTTTAATATAATATTTCTTTATTTTGAAAAGTTGTATTGAAAATTTAAGTGAATCAAAAGTTTAGTTAATATATTGTTAGATTAGACTAAGTTATATAGTTAATGAAACTTTGTTTATAATATGAGTAAGTTTTAAAGATTGATCAGGGTAGTTGAAACAAAACAATTTCAAAACCTAACAACATTGTTGAATACTTTGCACTCATTTCTACCAAAACTAAATCTTAATAGCCACATATTATGTCTAGAAGAGTAATGATATCATCATACATTTTTTTTCTAATATTAATCTTTAAGTAATTGATAAATTTGTAAATTCATCTAAAAATATAAAAATAAATATATTTAAAAAATTTTAAAACTATAATATCGCCAATTTTAAATACTCAAATAAATAAAATTAGTAATTTTTTTCATGTTGGAATATATGTAATTAGAGGAACAAAAGAGTGCTAAAGTGAAACATTTATGTATTATGGAGAAGGAATGTTATATACAAATTAATTTTTTATCAATCTAAACCTTAGATAAGAAAAAACATGCTACTTAAACATTCAAATGTCTTAAAAGAGACAACTTAATGTAATTACCATATTACTATAAAATAAAAGAAAGCAAAAGAAAAGAGGAATAATGAGGGGTGTAGTGTATATATTTTACAATTTGCATTAGTCATACATAAATTATATTGGTCTAGATTTTTGCATCACACATTTTAGCTATATCAATTCCTACATGTTATAGGAATTGATTGGTTTTATTACCTTTTGAGTTTCCCTAAGAATGTCGAGTCTTTAAGGGATTTTGGTCACCTATTGGTGCCATACCAGTTCTCTCTGCCCTATCAGTCTACCTGTTTGTTTTCTTTTTTTTGTTGAGAAGTTACAGAGGTGTATGTGGTCTATTGTGGTACATCACACGTACATACATGCTATGCTTAGGATGAACATAAATACTCATACACATAGATACAATGAAATCACAAATGTTGAAGTCCCTCCTCTTGAGATTCCCTCACTTGATTAAAATTGATGACTACAAGCATTGAACCTAGCTTCAGGGCCTCAACTGATTATGTTCAAGTCCTTTAGAGGTCTCCATGGTCCTTTCTTCGGTCTCATGCCCTAGTTGATCACAATTTCCCACATAAGCTCCCATTTGATTTTTCTCTAGCCCATGTTCGCAATGATAGCTCCCTTGCACTAACGTACTTCCATTGAGTTGGTGAGAAATTTGATTATGTGACAATCATTCATCATCTTTGGTAAGAACACATTATTTATGAGCCAAACATGGTCACTTTTGATACTTTTTTTAGCCTCTTTGACGATTCCCATATAAGAATTTGTGTTATCCTTTCCAAATATGTATTTTGTATTAATACTAAATGCCCATTTTTAATATGTATAAAAGGTCATATTTTTTACTTAACACATGTGGATGAATGCATTTTCTATAAAGATTCATAGTTTAACTTATACAAAGAATATTTTTTACTCTAAAATTAAGGATGATGTTTGCATTGTTCCCTAATGGATATATGAATATTATTAGATCATTCATCTTCATTTGTTTGTCTAGATTTGACCAATGAAATAAATGAATACACAATTTTGAAGAGAAAACACAAGATACAGTAATAAAATTATGATATTATAGGAAAAAGCCACTTCTATAAAAGAATCAACACTCAAAAAAATTGCAATGTATATAAAAATGCATAATGTGATGGATATGGTGCTAGCTTATCTTTGATAAGATATGGCTATGCTGATTCCAAAATTTCCTTAACTAAAATTAAAGAAAAAATAACATTTTATGACATTGTGAAGAAAAAACAATAGAGCGTGCTATTGTTTTGTGTGTGAAATCATTTTATTAGAGTTTCTCTATGCATTGGGGTTTCCACTCCATGTTTCTACGACATATTTCTTCCCTTTTTCGTGTGCATTCAGGTTCGGTCATTTGCAGTCAGTTCCCATTCACAGTTTGTCCGAGGGCATGAGGTCCAGAGGCATAAAGTCGAGGGTATGAAAGGTTTCTCATAGAACAATGTCCTCCCGTCAGCATTTTGAATACATTCATATTTTTTTTTTATCTTGGATTGATGCAAGAGAGCTACCTATCCACTCCATATCCGATCATAATTTAAAAACTTGGACTCAAAAGTTGAGTGATTGAGGAGCATCACATCTAAAGAGGGACGAGAAGATAGTGGCACTATTTCACACATTACAAATGGATTAATGACTTGGAGGATGTCGTGCCATGTTCTCACAAAATTCGGATGATGGCACTAGTCGACAGTAGAAGAAAAGGAGATTCAATTTCATCTCCTTGAAGTTTTCCCTTCATTCGAAGTGCGCAATATACTCAGGTTGCAAGAGTGTGAGAAATCCAAGTCTTTTTCTTTCCCTATTCCGCTTCTTATTTTTTGTGTCATATACTTTGGCCCAAGACTTGCCTTCTCAGATCAATTTCTACCTTTCTTATTTCTAATCGCAAATAAACATGGCTAGTACAAAGAAGACATCAACGTAAAACTCTCTCCAACATTACTTGTCACTTAAATCGACTATATTTTTTCATCGATTTCAGTGTGTTAAGAGGCATTTATTATGTTTCATTAAAACCCAGTTTCATGGATCTCTGTGCCCACTTACTACGCATGCCATTTTAAACACTATGACATCTAGTACCATATTTTTTCCGACTACCACATGATAATGAAATCAATGGTTTGTGATTCAAGCATTTCATGTTGGGAAGAATTGCTTGATAGTTGAGTCTCTACAATGAAGCTTTTGGATGGAATAAAGATTACATAGTTCTTCATTCACCTCACATTCACCTCATCATTACTAGTAGCAAATAACCAATGGCTTTTTCACTGGAGATTATATACATTTGACAAAGAAAATTACTAGTAGCAAAGCATCAATGGCTCCTTGAATGGAGATTATATACATTTGACAAAGAAAATTGTTTGAGTATTCACCATTGTGCTCTTTTAACTACATTTCCATGAGAATGTCTTTTTCCAAGTGGAATTACGTTGTAAATGGGTGCATTTTAAGTAGAAGTTAACACCCCTCATTAACTAAGAAACTTTGTGAGTTGAGGAATTGTTAGAGTTAATGAACACTCTAATCCTCTCTTATGTTGACCATACATTCACACTTGACAAAACCACTTTGGGTGCTTGCAAGCTTTGCAAGAGAAAAAAACAATACTTCAAACTCAGACTCAACTTCTTCACAATGCACTTGAGCCAAATAATCTAAGACAACTATATGAACTATTCCTTGTTCAGAACCCTATATTAAAAGATGATGAAGAATATCAACCAACACAAAAACCACTCACTGAGCCAGCCCCAGATTCAAGTGCAGATAAAGATCAAGTTTCTCTTTCCAAGCGGATCATTAGACCTTCGGAAGAAAACTGAAATAACAAGCACATAAGCACATAATCAGTACAGATATGAATATGATGTCTCCTTTCATAATCCATATCACACCAAACTGATCCAATTTCTTGGACTACTACAAGAAGGTTGAGAATCACCTGCTCTAGTTCAAGAGAAGATTCCAAAATGCCAACATTGTTAGTGATTTGGCCACATTAAAGATCATTATATCGATACTCATCCTTGCAAGTAATGCATGATCATCTGCCTAAGTGAATTTTCAAGGTTGACTCGAAGGGTCACAAAACAATTTACCAAGGGATTTGGTTCCCTAATTTTATTTATTGTAATAGCTAGATGTTTCTAGAAGATGTCTTAGTAGATGTCTTTTGTTTGATGGTTCAGATTATTTTTTATTTTGTTGCTAATACTATTTTTTTTGTTTGATTGTTGAGATTAATTTTGATTTCGTTGATAATATTTGGGGAGAGAATAACCAGATTTAGGGTTTGGTGAGATAGATCAGGATTTTGTCAGGTTGAGAGCTATCTTAGCAAGTGTGCACAGTGGAGAAGTGTGTGTTTTTTAATAGTTTTGTACGACCACGAAGGAAAAAAACATCATTGTCATATTTTCGTCTTTTGATCATTGAATAAAGATTGATAGTTGTGAATTTATATCGTGTGTGTGCATATTTGTCGAAATATGTGTGTAATTGTTTGAATAAGTGTAGGTGAACATGACCTCATAGATCCAACGGGGTATTAGAGCCCAAGAATACGTAATAAATGAAATTAAAAAGCATTTAAGTCGACTGCCAATATTAAACCTAGGAGGAGTTCACCAGATTGATGATTCTCATCGATAGTCTATGAGATCTGAAAGCATCTCAGAGTGTGTTTCAAAACATTCTTATCAGAGTCCCACTTCAAGTATTATCTATACACAACCATTACAAGATTGAAATATAACCATTCATTGGGACAGACCTATAAGATAGATCCATCATCCATTGGATTTGAATTTCAAAGCCTTATTTCCCATTTGGATTGGGGTAGGGTATTCCCAGAGTGAATTAAAGTCATCCATAAAAAAGGAAGATCGATGGAAGAGGTTGGAGATCAAATAAACTCCGAGTGATCCACACAATCCATTGGATCGACTTGTCGAGAAAGATCCACTATTCACAAATTCTAGTCATTGGAAGTTTGTTACTCATTGAATCAGACAGAACACTCCAATGACCAATCTTAGTCGTCCATTATAGGGATCATAGATTAATCTAGACCACCCATTGGGTAAGCCAATTTGGGGTCTTATTTTGACTTACATTCCTTCAATATAATTCCAAGACGAGATCTTGATCATCCGTTCATCAAAGGTTGTGAATGGAAGTTGAAATTGTCTGAGAAAGAATCCTTGATTGATCAACGGTTAACAAGAAGCTTCACCATATCTTGAATATGAAAATATGACCATCCATCAGACCTCATAATCAATAGTCATGATTAAAAGGGATTTAGAACAACCTATCATAGTTGTTTTAGTTATGTTCACTATGAATATATCACTCTAACCTCATAAGAAGATCTGACCATCCATTCAAGGAATAAATCGAGGGCTCAGAAGAATTCACTCCATAAATGGTCTTGTCAAAAGGGTGCTCAACTCCTTATTTAACCTGTGCAATGAACAAGAACAAAGAGATATATGAGGCTAGAGAATAGAGAAATTCGCCAAAGGGATCGAATTTTTATCTCTGTATTGTGGGTATTGTAGCCGAGGGCTATCATTTGTGGTATCATATCGTAAGGGAGATTGTCTTCAGTATCCATGTCACCTAGCAGACATGGGACACCATTGGGAACAATTGTAGAGTTGTAGAATTAGTTGAGGAGAGTCCAGGCTCAAATGGAAGAAGCTCAATGATGGGAAGCTAACATAGGTGATGTCAATGCAGATGAAGACACTAGTTCTGAGGAAGGAACGTTTTTTAAGTATAAGGAGAGGTGGGAGCCAGAACAAAAATGGAGGTCCCAATGTATGAGGGGAACTTGAATGTAAAATAATTTCTTGAGTCGATTAATGCAATGGAAAAATACTTCGAATATGAGGAAATATATGAAGAGAATAACCTTAATCATGCTATGACTAGGCTAGAAGGAAATGCATCCCTATGGTGGGATGAACTACAGACTAACAAGAAGAAGAAAGGAAACACAAAATTTAGGAAATGGGACACTGTGGCGGCTAAGTTCAAGGCCAATTTCATGCCTAAATATTGTCAGTTGAACCTATTCAAAAAACTATATAACTCGAAGCATAAAACTATGACAATAAAGGAATATACAAAATAATTCTACATGTCAAGGCAGGGCATGCAGAGGATGATGCTAAGAAAGTTGGAAGGTATATAAATGGCTTAAGGTATGATATCCAGAATGAAATCCTCCTCCTGACCCTCTCATGACTGTAGAAGATGTTTATTAGGTAGCTTTGAAATAAGAGGAGAAGATAACCAAAACATGGAGCTAGAAAAAAAGAGGAAGAGGTCCTACAAGAGGAAATAGACAAGTCAGTCAAAGGAGAAGATCAAAAAAGTCTAAAGATGAAGGGAGAATCTCAAGCTCAAATATAAAACCATCAAGAGGAAAATTTAGAGCCAGAAGATTTAGCTCCAGACACAGAGGAAGAGGAGGCAAAGAAATTAGATGCTACACTTGTTGCAAGACATGATAGATGTCTTGTGACTATCCTGAAAATAAATCAGAAAATTAGAGAAATACAAATGTTGCAGAGACTAGGAAGGAAGCACCTAATATAGTGGAAAAGGAAGAAACTCCTGGAGTGGGAGAGTCTTTAATGTTTAAGTGGATCTTGGTCAAGTGAAAGAAAGAGACAAGTGATCCAACACAAAGAAAATGTTTTTTTAGGACTGTATGCAAGTCAAAGGGGAAGTGTTGTCAAATTTTCATTGATAGTTGAAGTACAAAAAAATTGGGTTCCACAGAGATGGTGGAGAAGCTGGTATTGAAGAGGATGGAACATCCTATTCCATACACAGTGTCTTGGTTGCAGAAAGGACATCAACTCTTAGTGAATGAGCACTGTTAAGTGGAATTCTAAATTGGTAATTATAAGAATGAGGCATTATGTGACATAATGCCCATGGATATATTCCATATTATTAGGAAGGCCATGGAAGTATGATAGGAAGGTTATTCATTATGGAAGTAGAAACACTTATTCCTTAGAGGAATATGGACATAAGAATGTGTTGTTTCCCTTGATGGACGAATCATCAAAAGAAGAACCTGGACCTAGTGTTTTGTTGATGAGTGGGAAGGAGCTTCTACAAGAAGTCAAGAATCAAGAGGAGATATGTTTTTATTTTGTTGGTAATCCAAAGGTAATACTCACTACTACAAATATATATGATTTACCTGCAGAAGTTAAAGGTATGCTTGATGAATTTTCTAATATAATAGTGAATGAATTACCTAATGCTTTACCTCCCGTGAGAAGTATAAGTCACCATATTAATTTGATAACTAGAGAAATTATTCCTAACAAAGCAACATACAGATTGACCCCTTAAGAGAATGAAGAAATAAATAGGTAGGTACATGAGTTTCTATACAAAGGTTTGTGTAACACCATAGGTTTTTAACCCACATTTTAAATAATGTATTGTTACAATGCTGAGAGGCCTGAGTGCCCAAACAATTATTTAAAGGGACAATATGACCAAGAAATGTAATGTTTTTATCCTTATTAATAATAAATACATCGTTGACTTCTAGATGGACAAGGACTAGAGTTATAGGGGGCTATGATTCCACAAGAGAGGGGGCTTGAGGGGATAAATGCTTATTCCTATGTTAATTACCTTTTTGCCTAAGGGAAGGGGATCAGTTACGTGAGATTCTTGGGGAAGGACAAGAGGTTCTTGATTTCCCCACAAAAATACTTAAAACCATCCCTGGTATAATTGTGGGGTTGGTCGTTGGCTTGTCCTCTCCATCACCTTTGTGTTATCCCATTCTTTCCCATGCACACACTCCCATGCACCCCCTGAACCATCCATTGATCCATCCTCACCTGTGTCTTGGCTTGGCAAAGTGAAAGGGAACTGAACTACTAAATAATTAGCCATGGGTTAGGTTGTTGTAGTGGGCGCCGGTGAAATCCAGCCATGACTTGGGGCCTACATGTATGAGAGGCATTGGCATGTGCCCTGTTTTTCTCACAATTGTGAGTCCTGAGAGTTCCAGCATTGAGATTCTACACCACCTATGATGGAAGCCCTCGAAACTAAAGGAGAAGGACTAACTGAGGTACTTCATGGGAGAGAAGGGTTGAGGTCCATTCTCTTGGGGTGGTACAAGCTGGGTAGAATAGATTTGGGTACTTGTATTGTTGTGGGTGTTGGAAAACCTGTGAGAGATTGATATTTGACTAGTTTGGGAACCCAAGTAACACTCTAGAACCATCCTTGTGGATTCATATCCCTGGATCGGGGGTGACACTGTTGTTGAAATTTGGAGGAGTTGTGTTTACAGTTGGGTGGAATGTCCTTGGTTTGAAGCCAGTTGGTGTCATCTTTCATAAAGATAAGTTATATTTGTTATGATATTATTATATGTGTATGAATGTATTCTGCTGTGTATTTTAGTTATTGTTTAGCTAAATATTAGATTATGCATGCTTGTTGGATATTGTTGTGCATGTCATTAAATATTTTATCTTATGCATGCTTATTAATTAAAGAAGGTATTGGTAAGAGTACAGAGTCCAAGGGTGGCTTGAAGGTAGCATGCCCCGACCTGTGGGTGGTTGGGTATGTTATAGTTTGGTATCAGAGCTTCTGGTTGAAACATCGGGCCGGTATGGGATTGGTCTATTGGTTTGATTCTCGTGGTCAAGATTGAACTCTGGCTATGAAGTTGAAAAGATCAGGAGGAATGGCATTGAAAAATCTATGTAGGAGATGGAACATCATAAACCCCTAGTGTGAACAAGGGTCATCTGATGAAAAGGGCGAGCAGGGGAGAAGTTGAGAATTGACATTTTTGGACCCTGGAGATCTGAAGTGAATCTCAATCATCCGATCTAGGAGGACATGCGGCAGAAATCAGTGCAGTTTCGAGGAAAGTGAAGGTTGAGAGTTGATTTATCTGAAACCCGAAGACCCAAAGGGATCTGAACTGTTGATCTTCTAAGAACCATGTGTCACTAGATACAGGGCTTCATATAAAATCCAGTGGATCCGGACAAGTTTGAAGTTTGATATTTCCGAAACCCTAAGACCTGAAGGGATCTCAACCATTGATCGACCAAGAGCCCTGCATCTCCAGATCGAAGGATTTAGATAAAATCCAATGGGACTAGATAATTTGTGAAGTTTGATATTTCTGAAGTTCAGAGTCTCAAATAAATCGTAGTTTTTGACTCGTGGGAGACATGCGTCAGTAGATCGCAAACTTCAAATAAAAAAATTTCAAAAAACAATGGAGGTTTGATATTTTTGAAGTCTAGAGTCCCGAAGTAAAACATAGCCATCAGATTAAGGAGGACACGTGGGGAAGATCCGTGGACTCCGGGTGAAGACCCAAAGTGAATCTTAGTCATTTGATCCAGGAGGACAAATGGTGACACATTGGCCAATCCAAGAATTCAGAGTTCGAGAGAAATGGAAGTACGCTAGTAAGGAAACTCTCGAAGTCCCGAAGCCTAAAGAGTCGAAGTGATGGGGCATGATGACATCACCCGGAGGTGATTTGGACCCTGGAATTCCCAAAGTGACGTGGACACATGGGATGTGTGGCATGTGTCAATAAGTTTTGAGCATTTGGAATATTTAAAGGTCAGTTAGAACGTGACATGTGTCAGTCTCTTGATTGGGCCACGTGTCTGCTTCTAGTATTTCACCACATGGTGACAAATCATGCAGTCCGAAGACTGGGCACTCCAGAGGGGAAAGACGTGATAGGTTACGTTAGTTCGAAAACTCTTGAAGGCTCGAAGGCCGGAGTACATATAGACCGTTGATTCTATAATACACACGTCGATGGATCGTCGAATTTCGATGAAATCACTCCGACATAAAGTGAAGGAGAAGAGTTTGAAACTCTCGAAGCCCGAAGAGATGAAAGGATTCATAGTTGTTGATTTTTGGTAGGACATGTGTCGACAGATCGTGAACTCTGGGTAAAAGCATTCTGGAAGGAAGCCAACAGGAAAAGTTGAGACTTATGAAGGTCAACATACTGAAGTGGACTAGAGTAATTGATTTGAGGAGGATGATAGTGCCTAATTCCAAACTTTGGATACAGAGTACTCCGAGGAAAAGAGAAGTTCAAAATTTGAAACTTCTGAAGTGCAGAGTTCCAAAGTGGATCTCGATCATTGATCGTGAATGAGGATGAGGATTGTTGATCAAGTTGTGATTGAAGGTTCTGAAGCTCCAAAGTCCCGAAGCTCTAGATAATCACTTTTTCCACTAAGCATAGGGTCATGACCATGGTCACATTCATATTGAGAGTTGAGGGAAAGAAGGCTAAGGGCTCAATTGGTTTTCCTCAAGACAAAAAAGTTCAAAGGAAGGATTTAGCTACAGTTTCTAATCATGGTCACCTGGGAAGTGGTTTGAAGGAAGTGCTTGCGTAGGACAAAATTCTATGTAATTCATGGATAATAGGACATTGTTATGTTCGGAGAATGGGGATATGATATCCAAGGACAAAAAAGAAAGAAAGAGACTTGTAACATGGTTTGGCAATTTTATTTATCATATGCATAATTCTAGCAAAAATGGTTTCTTACACATTTTGAAGAATTGAGGGGTTTAAACACATCAAATGACGATGCATATTGAGGAAATGGAAGAATGCGAGGGAGACTCCAGTCATGATAAGGAGGCCAAAGGCTAGAATACTAGAGTTAGTAATGCAGAGACAGAGGCCAATGGACGCAAGGGAAAATGAGAGCATGAAACATTAATAGAAACTATAAGAATCCTGAAGATAGAAGTGAAGAGATATAAAGAAGACAATGAGAGACTGATGAGAGAGAAAGTTAGATAAATTCTCAAGTGTTGAAAATCTTAAATCAGTTGCAAAGACAAACGAAGAAGGGATGAAACTGAAGACAAGAGGAAGGAGCCAAGTGTCATGAAATAAGAGATGCTCATGGAAGAACTGGTTATTACATAAGTGCTAGTAGAGCTCATGGACACCACCCACCTCCTTACTCAAGAAGAAAGTTTGATGCATCGAATTATCCTGTAAGTAGTCCAGAGGTGTCCCCTGTCAGAAAATAAAGGAGGAAACAAGAGGTAGATAGTTTGCAAGGAGAGTTGAGGAATCTCAAGCCACCTTCCTTTGATGGTGAAAGAGAAATGGAAGATGATGTCGAAGAATGGTTGCTTGGTCTCAAGAGATATTTTTAGTTTCATAACTATTCATCAAACCTAGAAGCCAAGATTTCCACCTACCATTTACACAGGAAGGCTATGATGTGGTGGGACCAACTAAAGCAAGTGGAACATTTTAATGAAATTAGGATCACTTGGAAGCAGTTCAAGAAGTACTTCTAGAAGGAGTACTTCTCAGAGAATTTCTATGACAAGAAATGCAGCATTTCTTTGAACTCAAGTTGGGAAGCATGATTATGATAGAGTACAAGAAGAAGTTCTTGGGATTGTTAAAATATGTCAAGTTCATTGGTGATGAGAAAGTGAAAATATAGAGATTTCTAAGTGGATTGCCATCCTTTTCTAAGGAAAAGATCAAGTACGATGAACCCAAGACCTTGACTGAAGCGATCAAGAAGGACAAACACCTGTATGAGAAAGGCCAGGGAAGATAATCCCTGTAGAAATCTTGGAAAGACAAGAAAAATGCAAATTATGATCAAAGGAGGAAAGGATTCAAACCTCCCTTCCATCGGAATAAACCTAATATAAATCATCAATATCAGTATGCTAAAGGATATTCCAAGAAGGAAGATTCCTCGTGGAAAAGGGTAATACTACCATTCCAATGATGGGGATGTAAGGAATATCACTTGTACAAGGATTTCCCACATAGAAAAGACAGAGTGAAGACTGTGCACAACATCCAAGAGGCTACAAAAGTCAAATATATGGGAATAATCTATGGAGCTTTAAATGATTGACAAGTAGAGTACCAGTCCAATATGATCAAGGTGGAAGGTAATATCATAAATCAACCTATTACAATTTTGATTGATTCGGGAGAAATTCATTTCGACATTGATCCTAAGATAGTGGATAGATTATATTTGGGGAAAAGTAAACTTGGAAAATCAAGTTTGGTTCAGTTAGACATTGGAACCAAAAGGAGAATCCATGATATGGTCAAACGTTGTCCCATAAGTCTTAATGGCGTGAATACTAGTAGTGATCTAAATACCATACCATTGGGGTCTTATGATGTTCTGATTGTGATGGATTGGTTGATAAAGAATTATGTTGTCCTAGATTGTCATAACAAAAAATTTACATGTCTTGATGGAAATGGAAAACAGAGCATTGTGAAATGAGTTCCAAGACCAATCTCTATAAGGGAGATTTCAACATTACAGCTAAAAATATGTTTTAGGAAAGGATGTCAATTATATGCATCTCATGTGGAAGATCCTGATAATACAAAGGGGCCAAGCCTCGAAGATTTCTCGGTGCTGCAAGAATTTGAAGATGTATTCCAAGAAATACCCAGATTGCCACCAACAAGGGAGATATATTTCTCAATTGACTTAGTGCTAAGATTTGCCCTGCTGTCAAAAACACCTTAGAGAATGAGTAGACCAGAGTTAGAAGAATTACAAATGTAGTTGGAGGAATTATTGAAGAAAGGGTACATACAACCAAGTGTTTCACCATGAGGAGCACCAATACTTTTTGTCAAAAAGAAGGATGGAACCTTGAGGCTGTGTATTGACTTTCAACAACTAAACAAGTACACTATAAAGAACAAGTATCCTCTACCCCGAATTGATGACCTCTTTAATCAGCCAAGAGGTGGAAATATATTTTCAAAGATTGACCTGAGGGCAGGATACCATCAGGTAAGAATCAAGGAAGGAGACATTCATAGGACAACCTTTAGGACTAGGTATGGGCATTATGAATTTGTAGTGGTTCCATTTGGATTGACCAATGCACTAGTTGCCTTCATGTGCTTAATGAATGGCATATTCAGGAATTATTTGGACAAGTTTGTCATAGTATTCTTGGATGGCATACTTATCTATTCTAAGTCTTAAGAGGAGAATGGACATCACTTAAGACTAGTATTGTAGGTACTAAGAGAACTTCATATGTATGCCAAGTTGAGTAAGTGCTATTTTTATCAAAATCATATCCATTACTTGGGACACATTATTTAAGAGTAGGGAATAGCAGTAGATCCAGAGAAGATCGAAGCCATTAGATGATGGGCAACGCCCATAAATGTGTCATACGTTAGATATTTTTTGGGATAAGATGGCTACTACAGAAGGATCATAGTAGGATTCTCTAATATTTCTCATCCTATCACTTCTTTGCAAAAGAAGGGAACTAAATTTGAATGCACACTCAAGTGTGAAAATAATTTTAATTTGTTGAAGGAATTACTTACTAGTGCACCTGTGTTAAAGATTGTTGACCCAAATGAAAGTTTTATGGTATGTATAGATGCATGTAAATAAGGACTTGGAGGAGTTCTCACTCAAAATGGACATGTCATTGGATATGAGTCCAGAAAGCTTAAGGAACATGAGAAGAACAATGCCACACATGACTTGGAACTTGTTGCCATTGCTCACACCTTGAGGATGTGGAGGCATTATCTCATGGTGAAGAAATTTGAATTAAGGATATACCACATTGTCTTGAACTATCTTTTTTAACAACCGACCTTGAATGCTATGGAAAAAAGATGGATGGAATTTTTAAGTCAGTATGACTACGATATCAAGCATATCAAGGGGAAGGAGAATAAAGTTGTCGATGCACTTAGTAGGAGAGTGAATCTCATGCATGCTACTGCTATCAGTATGCATCAGTCAGACTTGAAGAGAAGAATTTCATACGGTCTTGTTACAGATTAACATTACCTATAGGTAAAGGAAAACGTACAGCAAGGATATGTACAACAGAAAATAAAGGAGTATGAGATAAAGGAAGATGGATTGCTCATGCATAAAAATAGAATCTATGTTCCTAGTTTGGGAGAACTGAGGAATTTGGTACTGAAGGAAATGCATGATATACCTTATGTTGGATATCCTGGTTACAAGAAAACAATTACAACAATAAGAAGGAAGTTCTTTTGGCTGGGAATGCAGAAGCATGTTGCTGATTACATCACTCAATGTATGGAATGTCAGAAGGTAAAGGATGAGAATAGGCATCCATCACATTTGTTGCAGCTATTTCCAATCCCAGAGAAGAAATGGGAAGTTATCACCATGGATTTCATCATAGGATTACCTAGAACGGATAAGCAACATGATTCAATCATGGTGGTGGTTGACAAATTGACAAAGGCTACTCATTTTGTGCCCGTGAAAACAACGCATACAATGGCTAATATTGCAGAAATTTTCATGAAGGAAATTGTTAGGTTGCATCGGATACCTAGGACAATTGTCTCCGACAGAGATACAAAGTTTACCTCCAATTCATGGAGGGGATTGTTTAAATGATTTGGGACAAATCTAAGCTTTATCATGACATATCATCCCCAGACGAATGGGAAAACAGAGAGAGTCAATCGAATAATTGAAGACATGTTGACAATGTATGTGATGGATAAGCCTTCTAAGTGGGAAGATTACTTACACTTGGTTGAGTTTGCATATAATAATGGGTATCGATATTCATTGAGAATGAGCCCATTTGAAGCCTTGTATGGTAGGAAATGCAATACTCCAGTAAGCTAGGACAACCCAATAGATAGAGTGGTACTTGGGCTGGATTTGCTCAAGGACATGGTAGACCATGTGGTTAAGACAAAGCATAATTTAAAGGCAGCTCGGGATAAACAAAAAATTTATGAAGACAAGAACATGACAGCTAGAGAATTTAAAGTAGGGGAGCATGTACTTTTGAAAGTGAATCCCAAGAAAATATCTTTGAAATTGGGTAGTTGTACAAAGGTGGTAGACAGATTATGTCATCCATTTGAAATATTGGACAGAATAGGGCTAGTTCCATACATGCTTGCATTGCCTGCTTCCATGAATGTGCGTAATGTATTTCATGTCTCTTTACTAAATAAATATGTACATGATCTTGACCATCTTATTGATTTGCATATGATTCAGGTAGAGCTAGAGGGAGACTTTAAGGTTCAACCAGTACAGGTATTGGACAAAAAAGTAAAAATTCTCCAGAATCAAGTTATAGAGTTTGTAAAAGTTCAGTGGACCTGCTACAATCCTAAACATGCTACCTGGGTGCATGAAGATGCCATGTAGGCAGAGTACCCACAACGTTTTGAATAAATTTGAGATTTTGATCTCTATTTTGTATATGCACTGAGGACAGTGACAAAATAAGGGGGAGGGGATGTAACACCCCATGTTTTGAACCCCCATTTTAAATAAGGTATTGTTACACTGAGAGGCCTGAGTTCCCAAAAAATTGTTTAAATACATCATTGGCTTCTAGAAGGACAAGGACTAGAGTTATAAGGTGCTAAGATTCCAGAAGAGAGGGGGCTTGACGAGATAAATGTTTATTCCTATGTTAATTACCTTTCTTCCTAAGGGAAGGGGATCGATTACTTAAGATTCTTGGGGAAGGCCAGGAGGTTCTTGATTTCCCCATGAAAATACTTAAACCCATCCTTGGTCTAATTGTGGAGTTGGTCATTGGCTCGTCCACTCTGTCACCTCTGCGTTATCCCATTCTTTCCCATGAACACACCCTCATGCACCCCCTGACCCATCCATTGATCCATACTCACCTATGTCTTGGCTTGGCAAAGCGAAAGGGAACCAAACTAATAAATAATTAGCCATGGGTTAGTTGGTTGTAATGGGCGCTAGTAAAACCCAATCATGACTTGGGGCCTACATGTCTGAGAGGCATTGGCCAGTGCCCTGTTTTTCTCACAACTACAAGTCCTGAGAGTTCAATCATTGATATTCTTGACCATATGTGTTGGAGGCCCTGGAAAATAAAGGAGAAGGATTGCCTGAGGGACTGCGTGGTAGAGAAGGGTGGAGGTCCATTCTCTTTGGGTGGTATTGTTGGAAGATATTTAACAGACAATGAATGCTTGTCATTGATGGCAAGTACAACAGTGTGATGGTCGGTACAACAGTGAAGTTGGCATGAGTACAGGAAGTTTGTAATCGATAGGCAAACAAAAGATAAGTTCAAGAAGGTCGAATGATCGAAGGCGAATGATCGAAGGCAACGCAACTTTGATCGAGTGATCGAAGACCTGTAAAGGTTGAGAATAATTTATGATCGTCGGATATCATTCAACATTCCCAAAAGAATGAGAGCCATCAGATCAAGGTTGAATCTGGATCGTTGATTCCAGTCCGTGTCGGAGTTTCGGGGATCGCAATGGAGAGGAAAGTAAACAATGCAACAAGAATCCCAATATCGCGATATGAGAAATCACGATGTAATCTGAGCCATCAGATCAAGCTTTGATCTGAACCGTTGATTCCAATTCGTGTCGGAGTTTCGGGCATCGCAATGGAAAGACAAGAAAACAACATAACAAAAATGTCGAAATCGCGATATGCGAATTTGCGATTCAATCACAGCCATTGAATCAAGATCAGATCTGGACCATTGAGCCAACTCCATATTGGAGTTTTGTGAATCGTGACATAGAGAGACAAGAAAACAACGCAATAAGAATTCTAAAATCGTGATATGCGAATTCACGATTCAATCGCAGTCATTGAATCAAGATTGAATCTGGACCATTGAATCAAGATTGAATATGGACCATTGAATCAAATTCCATTTCGGGAATTCGAGGATCAAGAGTTGGAGATGTCAAGGAATGTTAACATCAAGAATTCTGATATTGTGATATGCGAAATCACGACATAATTGCAACCGTCAGATCAAGATGTGATCTGGACCATTGATATGACTTCTTTACGAAGTTTCGTGGATCAGGATTTGGAAGTGACAAGAACATTCACCACAGGAATGTCGAAATCGCAATATGCAAAATTGTGAAATGATTTGAATCGTTAGATCAAGTGTTGATCAGGACCGTTGATCCCACACTATTTCGGGGTATTGGGGATTGCAAATTTGAAAGTCAAGATGCCTCATCTCCAGATTCACGAAACGTGAATTCACAAAAAGCGGTTTTTGCATAGGCGCTTGGTTATGACCATAGTCATATTGAGGAAGGAGCTAGTGCAAAAAATTTCTGTATCAGAACTTCAGAGATCGCGAAATTAAGTGTCGAGACACTCAGCACAGGATTGTCGAAATGTCAAAACATGATTTAACGACAATGTCAATAAATTCCATCCAACGACGTAGATAAATTGGAATATGATCGGAAGGTTACTTTTCTCTCTCACAGTTAACCTCTCAGTTACAAATCTGTTAGTGAAACGGATTCATGATTGCGAATCAGTTGGAGTTTCAGTTGCTCTGACAGTTTTCTTTCGTTTTCCAAAGGAGATGGGAAGTTGAACCACCATGATTGTGTATAAAAGAAAAATGAGATAGACAATGTGATATTAGTTTTTATGTATGAGAAAATAATGAAAATGTAAGGAAAGGAAAATGAGAGGATGCGCAGGAGGAGATTGAGCATATGTGCAGAGTGAGATGAAACACAGAGAAGAATAAAAGAAGAAGTTGAAGAAGACCAGAATGACAGAACAAGTTGATGCAGAGTAGACCTGCTGAACTGACTGAGGAAGAAAAGAACTGCAGAACAGTCAGAAGAAGACCAGAGTTACAGAACAAAGAAAGATTGGTAAGAATTGATGTATCTATGTAGTTGAATGCTTTTATGTTCATTAATGAAATAAGGAGGTTGGGAGGTGCTCGAGAGGACTGCTGTCCTTAGAGGTTCAAGTGGGAGATTGAACATAGGAAGTTGTAGCTTTCGTCTGGTTGCAGCCAGAGAAACCAGGGTGGCAGGGTGGTGCAAGGGAGAACACGTGTTCTCTGTTATACAGGTTGGAGCTTGTGTAAATGGAAGTTGGTGCTAGAACATATAGGGAGTTGGTGCTTCCTTCTAGAGGGTGCTAGAGAAACTAGGGAGTTGATGCTTCCTTCTAGTGGATGCTAGAGAAACCAGAGAGTTGGTGCTCTCAAACAAGTTGCAACTTGTAAAACAGAGGTAGCAACCTCACATTGAGTTGGTGCTCAATTAAATATGATGTACAGAACTTAAAAGACTGCCTATCATTTCGAAGAAGAAGAGGTTTTCTCCCTTTATGGGTTTCCTCGTGAAAATCTGTCTCTGTGTATATCTTGTGTGTGACTGATGCCTTTTACTTTTACTATCCATATGCTGTATAATGTTGATGATCACTTGAAGAAAGATTAAGAATGTTTTAATAGACTTAAAATTGTTTAAGCTCAAAGACAACTGATTCACCCCCCCTCTCAGTTGTATTAGAAATTTCAACAATTGGTATCAGAGTGGGCTCCTTTTATTTAAAGGTAGATCTGTAAGATTAAACATGAAAAGTCATGAAGGGACTTCAGCCTCTAAGCCCCCTCTGTTTGATGGAACAAATTTTGCCTTCTGGAAGATTAGAATGAGAATATATTTAATGGCCTTGGGTGCTGATGTTTGGGATGTAGTAGAGACTGGATATACAAAGCCTGTTGTGCTAGTCTGCAAGGATGATAAGTTAGAGTTTAGTTTTAATGCTAAGGGGATGAATGCTATCTTGAATGGACTTCTTGAAGCTGAAATTCTAAAGGTGATGCATCTTGATACTGCCAAAGAGATGTGGGATAAACTTATTAACAGTTATGAAGGAAATGAGAAAGTAAAAGATGCCAAACATCAAACATACAGATTGAAATTTGAACAACTAAATATGAATGAAGATGAAACAATTAGAAAGTATTTTTTAAGAGTTGAAGAACTTTTAAATGCCATGAAGGGTCTTGGTGAGAAGTTTGATGACTCACTCTTAGTTCATGAGATTTTAAGATCTCTACCTGATAAATTTAATCCAAAAGTCTCTGCAATAGAAGAATTAAATGATCTTAAAACTCTGGCCATTGATCAACTTCTAGGAACTCTAACTGCATATGAAATGAGAATTAACAAAGATAAATCAAGTACTAGAGAAGCATCTTTTAAAGTAGACAAGAATATTGATTCGGAATTAGATGATATTGAGGCAAAACTTGTGAGAAGGTTAAAGAAAGCATCAGGAAAATACCAAGGGAAGTTTCCATTCAAATGCTTTAACTGTGGTAAGATAGGTCATTTTGCATCTAAGTGTCCCCATCAGAAAAAGGACCATAACTCTGATGATGAAAACAAGTACAAATACAAGAAATATAATAAGAAGAAAAGTTTGGTTGCAAATAATGACAATTCCTCAGAAGACACAGACAATGACTCATCCTGTGAAGATAAGATAAATGATTTCATGCTTATGGACAAGGAGGATTATGATAATTAAATCACATGCAGTGATGATAATGATGAAGAAGATGTGGTTGATTTGGAAGGAGAACTGATAAGTGCACTTGAAGAAATTGATAGACTTAGAACTAAGAACAGAAATCAAAAACAATTGTTGACACAGTTCGAGAAAGACAATAAAAAACCTAATGAAGACTTTGCTTTGTTGAGGCAAAGAAAATAGAAGACATACTGAAACAACAATTGTCAGAGAAGAAAATCAGATGTGAAGCCTTAGAAGAAGAGATAGTAAAAACTAGAAAAGAAATGGAGAAATTTAAAGGATTGTATCATCAAAATTTGCCAAGTATTAAAGCATCAGAAGAATTAACTTCCATTTTAAATCAACAAAGAAATTCAAAGTTGAAAGCTAGATTGGGATATGAAGAAGGATCAAGTAGTGATCATCCAAGAAATATAGAGTCTATCAAGTTTGTCAAATCCTCAAACAATGACAACAACCACTCTACAGAAACAAAGAAGGAAAATCAACCACCAAGAAGAAATGAATGAAAAATCCCCAGAACCGAATTTGTAGACCAGAAAGATTATTGGCATGATAGAAGTCGACCTCCTCAAAGAAGACAGATTTTTTCAACGTACAAAGATTTTTTCTATGGTTATTGTTTTCTCTGGTCTAATTTTGGTCACAAAGCTATAAACTGTTCTTTAAGATTTAGATATGAAAAATCAAGATATTCAATGAATAACTATCTTCCACAACAAAGATTGAGACAATCAAGCAACAAACAATCACAGATTATAAATCATGTGATGACTAGGAGAAGGACACAGGTGAAACACAACAATAGATATGTGCATAACAATCGCTATGATCTTTTATTCAGTGAACCAGAATATTACAACTGTCGTAATTATGGTCATAAAGCTGCAGACTGTCACTTAAGGAAATACAATTCAGATTTGATCCCCACTACTGAAAATGTCAAAGTCTAGAAGAAGAAAGTAGATGGCAAGTGTGGACTAGTGCTATCAGCCCAAAAGAAAAAGAATCCCTAGTATATTGATAGTGGATGCTCCAAACACATGACTGGAGACAGAAGTAAGTTTCTAACTCTAAGTGATAGCAAATCAAGGAATGTAACTTTTGGAAATGATGCACCCGGAAAAATAAAAAGTAAAGGAATTTTAAATTTGTGTAACGGAAAAAGAAAATCTCAAGATGTGTTGCTTGTAGAAGATTTGAAACATAATCTTCTTAGTGTCAGTCAAGTCTGTGACCGAGGGTGTGAAGTTGTTTTTACCTCTAAAGATTTTAGAATAAAAACTGTGGATTCAGGTCAGCTACTTGCAAAAGATATAAGAACATAAAACAATGTCTATGTTTTAAAAGAAGAAGAAGAAGAATGCAACTTAAGAAAATATGATGAAAGTTGGTTGTGGCGTAGGAGACTTGGTCACCTAAATTTTGATCATATAATCAAACTCAGAAACAATGGGGTAGTAAAAGATCTTCCAAAGATATCAAAGCCATATGACTCTGTTTGTAAATCTTGTCAGAAAGGAAAACTTGCTCACACTCAGTTCAAATCTAAAAACTTTCCTTCAACAGAAAAATCTCTCTAGTTAGTACATATGGATCTATGTGGACCATCAAGGAAAGAAGGTACAGGAAAAGAAAATTACTTTATGTTGATTATTGATGACTATCCTAGACTAACTTGGGTTGCCTTTTTGAAAGAAAAATATGAAGCATTTGAAAACTTAAAAGTATTTAAGGCTTTGACTGAGAATCAAATAGGAAAAAGATTAAAGGAAGTAAGGTCTGATAGAGGAGGAGAGTTTAGTTCTGGGAACTTCAAAGAGTTATGTGATAAACATGGAATCAAAAGAGATTACACAATTCCAAGGAATCCACAGCAGAATGGAGTTGTTGAGAGGCACAATAGGTCAGTACAATAAATAAAAAGATCAATGATGAATGAAAGGAACATACCTCAGACATATTGGGTGGAATCAATTCATACAGATGTTCATATTCTTAACAAATCTCATCTCATACCACACAGTGACAAGAACCCTTGTGAACTTTGGTTTGGAAGACCTGCTTCAATCAAGCATTTTAAAGTTTTCGGGAGTACATGTTATATCAAGAACAATGATGAAAATATTGGCAATTATGATGACAAGGATGATGAAGGTATGTTCTTGGGTTATGCTACAAATAGTAAAGGGTGCAGATGCTACAATAAGAGACTGAACAAACTAGTTGATTGTATAGATATAAAATTTGATGAAGAAATCCCAGTCAGAAATGTAAGTAGTGTTGAACCAAGAACAGAAGATACAGTTGAAGATGAAGATGAACAGGTCCAAGGATCAGAAATAGAAGAGTCTGGATCAGATGAAGGTGTGAATATTCAAACTGACATAGATAAGCAGAAAGAAGCAAAATCACCTCTCAGAATTATTAGAAAGAATCATCCTGAAAATCAGATAATTGGGGATATAAATGAAGGAGTTTAGATAAGAAGGAAATTGATTAAAGAGTCAGAACAATCTCATGTTGCATTTTTATCTATGACTGAACCTAAAAATTTTGAGGAAGCTATCCAGGAAGATAATTGGATTAGAGCAATGAATGAAGAACTTGATCAGATTGAGAAGAACAATACTTGGGATCTTGTTCCTAGACCTGAAGATAAGAATGTAATAGGTTCCAAATGGGTGTTCAAGAACAAAATGAATGAAAAGGGACAAGTTGTTAGAAATAAAGCCAGATTGGTCTGTAAGGGATATGCACAAGTTGAAGGTCGGGACTTTGATGAAACTTTTGCACCAGTGGCAAGATTGGAAGCTATCAGAATATTTCTTTCTTATTCATGTCATAAGAACTTCAAAGTTCATCAGATGGATGTTAAGTCATCATTTCTTAATGGAGATCTAGAGGAAGAAGTATATATGGAGAAACCTGAAGGATTTTCTTTGACAAATAATCCTAATTATGTTTGTAAGCTAAAGAAGGCCTTATATGGACTAAAACAAGCAGCACGAGCTTGGTATTACAGAGTGGACAAATTTCTACAAGAAAAAGGGTTCAAGAAAGCTATTGTTGACAATAACCTTTACATTAAGTCTGAAGGTGATAATTTACTTGTTGTTTTGATTTATGTAGATGATATTATTTTTGGTTGTACTAATGAATCATTTGTCAAGTGGTTTTCTAATTCTATGCAAATAGAATTTGAAATGTCCATGATAGGACAACTGTGATACTTTCTTGGCCTATAAGTAAAACAAAGCTATGAAGGAATTTTTATTTCTCAAGAAAAATATTTGAAAGAGATGTTGAAGAAATTTCAGATGGAAGATTCCTCTACAATTAGCACACCTATGGTGGTTGGTTGCAAGCTGAGTAAAGATAATATCTCACCTGATGTTGATCAAAGGACATATCACTCCATGATAGGCAGTCTTCTGTACATCACAGCATCTCGTCCTGACATAATGCAAGCTGTTGGAATGGTAGGTCGTTTTCAGTCTGCTCCTAAATAAATTCATTTGGTAGCCATCAAAAGGATATTTAAATATTTGAAGGGAAAAATGACTTATGGTCTGTGGTATCCTAGAAATCAGAATTTCCAGTTAACTGCTTATTCAGATGCAGATTGGGCAAACTGTATTGATGAGAGAAAAAGCACTAGTGGAGGAGCATTCTTTCTGGGTGACTCATTAGTTACATGGCTTAGTAAAAAGCAAGGATCCATTTCATTATCCACTATAGAGGCAGAATACATTGATGCTACTACTTGCTGCACACAAATCTTATGGATGATACAAACCCTTGTAGATCTGAAGGTAACTTAAACTGATCCTATTCCAATTCATTGTGATAAAACTAGTGCCATTAGTGTCTCCAAGAATCCTGTTCTTCATTATAAGACTAAGCATATTCTAGTCAAGTACCATTTTCTCAGAGAACAAGTTACAAACATAATTGTTTAACTGAATTATATACCTTCTACAAAACAGATTGATGATATCTTTACTAAACCATTAGCAGCAACCCCTTTTGGATATCTTCGTCAAAAGTTGGGGGTTATAATCTCTTATGTCTAATCTGTTCACCTGGTTAGGGGGAGTACTTATTGAATATCTGGTGTATTTCCAAGATGATTATAGTCGATAGGGGGAGTATGTTTTGCAATAGATCAGGGGAAGAGTGTTTCTTCTTTGACATTGATGTGAAAGGGGGAGAAAAGAGTTCGAGAAAGGAGATCCAAATGTATCGAATGTATGTTGAGAAAGGAGATCCGAATGTATTGAATGTATGTCGGTGGTTGTGTTTCCATCAATGTCAAAAGGGGATATTGTTGGAAGATATTTAACATATAGTGAATGCTTGTCATTAATGGAAAGTACAACAGTGAAGTTGGCATGAGTATAGGAAGTTTGTAATCGAAAGGAAAACAAAAGATAAGTTCAGGAAGGTTGAATGATCGAAGGAGAATGATCAAAGGCAACGTAACTTTGATCGATTGATCGAAGACCTGTAAAGGTTGAGAAGAATTTTTTATCATTGGATCTCATTCAACATTCCCAAAAGAACGAGAGCCGTCAGATCAAGGTTGAATCTGGATCGTTCATTCCAGTCTGTGTCGGAGTTTCGGGGATCGCAATGGAGAGGAAAGTAAACAATGCAAAAGGAATCCTGATATCTTGATATGTGAAATCACGATGTAATGTGAGCCGTCAGATCAAGCTTTGATCTAGACCGTTGATTCCAATTCGTGTCGGATTTTCGGGGATCGCAATGGAAAGACAAGAAAACAATGCAACAAGAATGTCGAAATCGCAATTTGCGAGTTTGCGATTCAATCACAATCGTTCAATCAAGATCAGATTTGGACCATTGAGCCAACTCCATATTGGAGTTTCGTGAATCACGACATAGAGAGACAAGAAAACAACGCAACAAGAATGTCGAAATCATGATATGCGAATTCACGATTCAATCGCAACCATTGAATCAAGATTGAATCTGGACCATTGAATCAAAGTCCATTTCGGGAATTCGAGGATCGAGAGTTGGAGATGTCAAGGAATCTTAATGTCAAGAATTATGATATCGCGATATGAGAAATCATGACGTAATTGCAACCTTCAGATCAAGATGTGATCTGGACCATTGATACGACTTCTTTACGAAGTTTCATGGATCGGGATTTGGAGGTGACAAGAACATTCACCACAAGAATGTCGAAATCGCGATATGCGAAATCTCAAAATGATATGAACCGTCAGATCAAGTGTTGATCAGGACCGTTGATCCCACACTATTTCGGGGTATCGTGGATCACGACTTGGAAAGTTGAGATGCCTCGACTCCAGATTCACGAAACACGAATTCGCAAAAAGTTTTTTTTGCATAGGCGCTTGGTTATGACCATAGTCATATTGAGGAAGGAGCTAGTGCAGAAAAGTTCTGTATCAGAACTTCGGAGATCGCGAAATGAAGTGTCGAGACACTCAACATGGGATTGTTGAAATTCCAAAACCCAATTTAACGACAATGTCAATAAAGTCCATCCAACAGTGTAACATCCCGCTCTAGCGCACTTACAAAACTTATTCTTTGAGGACACTTGCTCGCAAGTGATCTGGACTCTTCTGATATTAATACATTTATGCTTGATTATGATCCATTCTGATAGATGACATGATGTTTTACTACTTGATGTAGACAGGTGCTCTTGACTCAGTTTCATTGAGTGTGCAGGGTTTCAGACCTTGAGGATGCAGAGGCATTGGTGGAACCCCCTTGGACTCTGGATTGAGTCAGGGAGTGTGCTATTTGGGTTGATTCATTTACTGTGATATTGCTTTGTTTTGATGATATGATATTTATTTTATTATATGTTGATTGACGTTCTAACACGATGGTTGATGATGTAGGCTGACGATAGCTTTCCCACCAGACTCACATATGGAGTAAACGGGCCACACATGATTTCCATAGAGGTTGAGGGAGAGGTGTGGACAACAACCTTGCCACAGCCTACTAGCACTCCCGCCGTGGCTTGAACTGTAGGTTAATGATTACCTAGTTCGAGAGGATTCACGATGTCGTGAGGGCAGACTGCGACAGTCGCTCACGATGATTCTAAGGGGCGTGCAATAAGGCAGGGGCCTTATTCCTTAGATCCCTTAGTCTCCCACAAGTTCACCTGGTGGAGTGTTGACTCCAGGGGTTATAGATGTCTACCAATTAGTCAAGTCGGTGAGTGGCACCCTTGGAGCATGTGGTGCATCTTGAAGGGCACGTCGCACAAAAGAAACACAAGTGGGTGAGTGGCACCCTTGGAGCACGTGGTGCATCCTGAAGGGCATGTCGTGCCACAGTGGAAAACGAGGCGAGTGGCACCCTTGGAGCACGTAGTGCGTCCTGAAGGGCACGTCGCATTGATGATGATGATGAGACAACCTAGATGACCTTGAGACCTTAACGCTTGATGAAATTCTTAAAACGACTCCCCTAATTAATTGTCACCCAGTTCAAATCTAAACCTAAAATATAAAACATCTCTAAGATAAAATTTTGACAAGCCCTAAGAAAATATCCTACAAAAATAAACATAAGGGCGTAAACTAAAACCCTCCTAGGTGTTAATTAAAGTCTTCTTAGAATTAAAGGGGGTAAAGTGCAGAAAGAGAATAAATTAATTAAAATACATGTGTTAATGGTAAAAAGGAATATAAATTTAAAAAAAAAAAACATGTGAGAGTATAAAAGTAATGAATTTAAAAATATAGAAAGGATTAATAAGCGCATTTATCTTTTTGGTTTAAAAATAAAAAGAGAGAAATAAATAATAAAATTAAGGAAACTTGTAATAAAGGAAACTTAATAATGGAAAGGAGGGGACATAGGGTAAAAATCAAAAAGGAATCAGCAATTAAGGAATTACTAAAATGAACTAAATTCTGGCAACTTCATTTTAGGAATGTTATTAAAAGCATGAGAGGGGATCTAGGAACTCTAGGAGTAATTCTAGGAGCGACTATAGGAGAGGTGAGGGAAATGAGTCCTTTATTTAAATTAAAGAAAATAATTTTAGAAAAACATGGGGGATGAGTGACACTTGGACGACAGAGAATTTTTAGAGGATTGTCATTAAAATTTAAATTAATAATGATTTAGGGAAAGTAGGTGGGTCTCAAATCTATAAAAGAAGGGGAAAAGGAGAAAGAAGGGGTTGAGTGGTGAGCATAACGTTATGCTGCCAGATTTTGGATTGACTGTTTGATTGTGAGGAGTTGGGAATTTCTCAGCTGTATCAGAGTGGTAGCTCAGCCTTGGAGGTGAGCTGAGAACCTAGTCTTGTTTCTAGATCTTGTGTGGCCCCTTTGTGGCTCGGGGGGATAATGGGGAAGTAGAGTACCCCTAGCGTTTGGCTGGGAGGTACCAGTGAGGGTTCCATGGTCGGCAAGCCGGAGCAGTAAGGAGCGCGAGAAATCAATCGGGGTGCGGACAACATACTAGGTGGGCACAAGGAAACATGTACTCTCGTTTTTTCTTATTGAGTATAATGCATTAGATATTAGGCTGGGAACTATAAGATGATTGTAATGTTCTGAATGGATGGGTCTAGCGATCTTGCTTGCTGATAATTTATGGAAGTAAAAATAGATCTGGCTTTCCTTCTGGCACTTGTTGGTTTTGATTTCTAATATCAGTTGATCTGGTGTTTATATCTGGCATTCGTTTGTATGAGCATTGACAAATGTTTATATTATTTATCCGTCGAACTGTTGAAGATTTCATTTTCAGGGTTGGGTTCGTTGGGAATTTCTGTAATTGATTGGCTTTTTGCATTCGTTGGGTGGTGCTTCAATTCATTGTGTGTTTTCTTTTTACCTTGTTGTGGGCCTTCTGATCTCTGTGAGAATTTAAAAACTCAGTGGGCATTTTTCCATTGCCGGTGGCCATTTTTAATTAAGCGTGGTTGTTTCCCATTGCCTGGGGGTGTTTTAATTTAGTGATGGCGTTTTTCTAATTGCCGGTGGCCGTTTTTAATTAATATGGGTGTTTTCATTTGTCGGTGGGTGTTTAATGATTGTTGGGTGTGTTTATTGATTTCTGGGTGTGTTTAATGATTTCTGGGCGTTTTTAGTGATTGTTGGGCGTCTTCAATGAATGTTGGGCGTTTTTAGTGATTGCTGGACGTGTTTAATGATTGTTGGGCATTTTTCGTGATTGTTGGGCGTGTTAATGATTATTGGGCATTTTTGGTGTTTGTTGGGCGTTTTTAATTGTTGTTGGGTTGTTGTTTTACTTCTATTCTGGTTGTATTTGCTCTTCATTTATACGATATCTGTCCCTTCCTAAATTGCGTGTAAATATATACCCAAAACTTTCAATTATGTCCTGTTGCATTGCATCTTCCCGGATATGATATCTGGTTCAAACATAAGTTCAATTCTATAATCCATATCAATTACAAGCTGGGGGAAATGGTTGGAAGACTTAAATTAGTATTGGTACCATCTAATTCATGAGACTTGGCGGGGTCTAGACTCTGATCAATCTTGTATACAACGCATCATCGGGTTCCTGATTATCATGCACATTTTTCTTGGGCTTGTTTGCTGAAAGTGTTTTTCAATTACAGTTTGTTTTTAATCTTTTTATGACAACCCATTGACTGGTTGGGCTATCCTCCTATTCCGACTTCTATTATTTTAGCTACGCTCAGATAATTATTTGAATTCATGTGTTTAATATCAACATTATGCTTCTCTATTTGGGTTGTTCGATCTAGATTGAAGACTTAAAAGTCACATATTTTAGCTTGGTTTCTCACTTAGTCTCTGGTGATCATGAATGTTGCGAAGTAATTGTGTTGTCTGTATCAAAATTGTTAACTTTAAGAGGCGGGGAAAAATGGGTGTTATCCTTGTCCACCTTGACTAATCATTAATTAATTAGATTATTTGATTTGTGATTCAATTTCTTACAAACCCTTCTCAGAATATTTGTTACTAATGCTCCACTACACTCCCTCTGCAATTGTACAATGTTCCTTTAAATCTGGTTATATTTACACATGGTCTTATTAATTAACGTTGTTGTTATATATTGACGATTCCAATTATGATGTCATATTATTGTTTTTAAGCCTAATGTTATTATATAGTTGAGGATATCTTATATATTGACATGATGTTATTGCATTTTTAAACATGATGTTATTTTCAAACACGACGATATTGATATTTTAAACCTGATGTTAATTATAAATGTGATGTTATTATAAACATGAGGTTATTTATATATTGAGGTTGTTTATAAATATGGGGTTAAATATGAGGTTATTTACTACAATAATAATGAAATTTATGATCATGTATAAACATCGAAGTGTGAGCTCCTCATGTTCATCTGAAGGTTTCTATTTTGTTGGGTCATTGTCGGAGTCCTTCGGACATGTGCGTCTGTAGAGTTAGTGGTTGTCCTTAGTTGTTGTTGTACTTGGACGAGATCATTCTTTTATGGTCTGCTGGTGTCAGGTGGGATTTGGACACCTTCAGTAGCCTTAGCATTTATGTTTGTGTGTGATTTTTCTGTGTAAGGAATCCAGTGCCGTATCAATAGTCTTGGGCTGTTTAAAGGCACGGTTTCCACTACTGCGACTCCCTAAAATATTTATTAGTTTCTGCCTGAGCAGTCGGCCAGGAGCCTATCTAATCTTCTTTCGAGAAGACATAAGACTAAAAGCCCTGTTTTTCTATGCATAAATAATAAACTCTATTGGTGGATTCCTCCATCTGTGACTATACCATACGTAACACCTGGTGTCATTTTCTGCTTACAGCGGCTAGTTGTACGCCTTATGTCTATGGGCGTTTATTGCTTGTTGTCACTGTGATATGTCGGGGTCGTCTTGCTGTGTTCCCCTTGCTTGCATCTTGTCCTAGGTTGGGTTACTAGTTTTTGCCTAAGCAGTCGGCAAGGAGCCTGTCTAATCTTTTTTCGAGAAGACATAAGACCAAACGCCCTGCTTTCCTGCGCAGAAATAGTAACCCTAACACCATGGATTCTTCCCTCTGTGTTCTTACTATGCACCCCCAGTATGTCTTAATGTTTGTGTTGTGCACCTTATGCCTATGTTAATATAGGGTTGCAGTTACTCGTTGTGTGCCTTCAGTCTTCTTGTGTTGAAGATCGTGGTTGCGTCTAGTTGGTTGTCGAGTGTGACGTAGAGTGAAGTGTGTTGTTACTTCTGCACGCACGCACACACCTTAAACACACACACAAAAAAATTTGCACCTGTTCTCAGAGTTGTCATCGTAAGGAAGAGGTCGTTACATATGGTATTAGAGCCGGTTCGACCCGCGACTTGGGATTTGCTACGGCATCCGTTGACATGATTATATTTGATTATTATGTTGTTGATTGAGCTGATCGTGTGTGTACAAGTAATCATGGTTAGAGGACGTTGCGGAGACAGACGATGGGGTGCTAGGGGAGGAGACGTGATGCCTCCAACAACATCCACACCTGACGGGTCTAACCCCCAGGGAGGCGAGAAGGTCCTTGGACAGGAGCAGATCACAGTTGTCGATGTTGTGGGGATGATGAGATCTTTCCAGCACATTTTTGAGGCACTGATCAGTAGATTGGATAGAGATGAGGCCAGGGCGTCGGAACCTGTTGAGGTTTCACCGCGCGCACCGACCATTACAGGTAGCATTCACTGTGAACTCGAGAAGGTAAAATTTCCTGAGTTCTTTGGTGCCCCAGACGACACAGCTACCGAGGCATGGTTTGAGAATATGGTGATGTGCTTCACACTTCGTGATTATACCTCCAACATGAAGGTCCGCATGGCAGTCTTTAAACTGAAGGGGAGCGCTCTTCTATGGTGGAAGACGCTCCTGCCATAGCTAAACATGGTCGTTGAAGACTTGTCATGGGAATTGTTCGAGGAATAGTTCTGAGAGAGGTATCTTTCTGAGGAATTCATTGAGCATCAGCTCAATGAGTTCAATGCCCTACGACAGGGAGGTCGTACAGTGCCCGAGTACGAGGCACCTTTTATGGAGCTGCTCCGGTATGCTCCGCACCTGAACACTGAGAAGCTCAAGGTCAATAGGTTTGTGTTTGGCCTTAACGGTAGCCTATGTGCAAAGGTTAGGATTCTGATGCCTCAAACCTTGTACGACGCTGTCCAGAAGGCCCTCATAGCAGAGGAGGAGCTTATCAGTGGGGGTCAGACCAGGACTCTAGCGAGACCTGCAGGACAGGGTTCATCTGGAACACCGCAGCACCAGACACCAGCGAGGCATATGCCGGGATATCATGGTTTCCAGAGGGGATCCATGTTCACTACACCTCGATGACCCCTGCCTCAACAACGGACACCTTATTGAGGACCACAACAGCAACAGCAGTGTCGCCCACAGTAGCAGCAGTTTAGGCCTGTTCAGCAGAACAGACTAGGTTTCCAAGCCAATGGGTCGTCATCTTCTACTTCAGGTACCAGGACTACTGGGCCAAAGAAGGGATGTTGGACATGTGGGGAGCCACACTACCAGTGCAACTGTCCTATGGAGAGGACCAGAGCATCCGGATCAGTCGGACCCACTACCATGGGAGATATGGGCAAGGCCCATCGGATTCATGCAGCGGTGAATAACCACCAGGAAGAGCACCAGTCGATTGTGCTCGAGACGACAGGTACTATTGTTGACCAGACCCTTAGTATTTTGATAGACCTAGGTGCTACTGAGAGTTTCATTTTTGGTGCAGCGCTAAAAAGGATTAAGGTAAAGGAAGTTGAACGCGACGAGTTTATCTTCATAGAGATGGCTTCGGGAGCCAAACAGAAGGTCGGAGGAAAGGTTACGGGTTATGCCCTTAACCTAGGAGATTTTTTCATGAGGGTCAACTTGTACGTCACAATCTTTGGATCTTATGACGTCATGATCAGTATGGATTGGTTGGAAATGCATGTGGCGATACTCAACTGTAAGACGAAGAGGTTGAGCTTGATTGATGATGAAGGAAAGAGACGGGTAATTGTAGGACGGAACCAGGGAGTATCCTTGATGTTCATCTCTTCCTTACAGTTACAGAAGAGTATGCGCAAGGGGTGCAAGCTTTATGCGATCCTTGCGCTAAATGAAAAGGGAGTAGAAGAAGGTCTAGAACACCTTCTAGTGGTGAAGGAGTTTGCAGACATATTTCCAGAGGAGTTGCCTGGGATGCCGCCAGAAAGAGAATTGGAGTTTACTATGGACCTAAAACCGGGGACTGAACCAATAGCGAGAACGCCTTATCGGATGTCAACCCCGGAGTTGCAAGAGTTGAAAATGCAACTGAAATATTTGTTGGACCTGGGACTGATACGCCCTAGTGTGTCACCGTGGGGTGCACCAGTTATTTTCATTCAGAAGAAGGATGGATCGTGGAGGCTTTGCATGGACTACCATCAACTGAACAAGGCTACGATCAAAAATCAATATCCCTTAATAAGAATTGATGATCTGTTCGATCAAATGAAGGGTGCGACAGTGTTCTCCAAGATCGATTTGCGATCAGGGTATCACCAGTTACGGATCAAAGAGGATGACGTCCCTAAGACTGCTTTTAGGATGAGATTTGGACATTATGAGTTTACTGTTTTACCCTTTGGATTGACAAATACCCTAGGGGTATTCATGAGTTTGATGAACGGGGTGTTCCGCGAGTATTTGGACAAGTTTGTCCAAGTATTCATTGACGATATTTTGATCTACTCTCGGATGATGGAGGAGCATTATGAGCACTTGCGCTTGGTACTACAGTGTTTGCGAGAGCACAAATTGTATGGGAAGTTGTCCAAGTGCTCCTTTTATCAATCGAGGATTCACTACTTAGGGCATGTCATCTCCGGCGAAGGTATCGCCATGGATCCAGCCAAGGTTGAGGCTATTATGGAATGGCCTGTGCCGACTAATGTCACAGAAGTGTGTAGTTTTATGGGTTTAGCAGGATACTATTGATGGTTTGTCGAGGGATTTTTGAAGATAGCAAACCCGATCACCGAATTGCAGAAGAAAAACAAGAAGTTTGTTTGGACCGAGAAATGCGCGGAAGAATTTCAAAGGCTTAAGGAGTTGTTGACCACCGCACCAGTACTAAAGGTCCCTGACATGGACGCAGACTTCTTGGTATGCACTGACGCATCCAAGGAAGGTTTAGGTGGAGTCTTGATGCAAGACGGACGAGTGATTGCTTACATTTCAAGGAAACTGAGAAGGCATGAGGAGAACTACGCGACGCACAATTTGAAGTTATTAGCCATTGTGTATGCCTTGAAGGTTTGGAGACACTACCTTGTTGGACGAAAATTTGAATTAAAGACTGATCATTGTGGACTACAACACATTTTTACGCAAAGCGACCTGAATGCACGAAAATGGCGTTGGTCAGAATTTCTTAGCGAGTACGACTTCGAGATTACTTACATAAAGGGAACAATGAACCGAGTGGTGGACGCTTTGAGTCAGAGGCCACGCATCTTTTCGGTGTTACCTCTTCAGATGAATCTACGTGATAATATTCTCACTTTATAGCGTGACGATGACTGGTACAAAGAAGTTGAGGATTTTATCGGACACAACACAATGATGGTACCACGATATGAGGGATTCTCTTTTGATAGCGATGGGTTATTGAGGTTTAGAGGTTGGATTTACGTACCACCAAATGACGAGTTGAGGATGTTGATCCTGAGCGAGGCTCATAGAGCAGTTTACATGGCTCACCCAGGAGTCACGAAGATGAGGGCAGACCTTAAACCCTTATTCTTCTGGAAGGGAATGAAGGTCGACATAGTCAAATTTGTGGCTAGATGTCTAGAGTGTCAGCAGGTAAAGGCTGAACATAGACACCTGACAGGATTACTTCAACCCCATGCCATTCCAGAATCGAAATGGGAATTCATTTCGATGGATTTTATTGTTGGATTGCCACTGACAGCAAGGAGACACGACTCGATTTTTGTAGTAGTAGACACTCTGACGAAGAGTGCTCACTTTATTCCTGTGTGTATGACATATCAGGCACCGAACATAGTGAGACTTTTCATCAGTGAGATTGTGAGGCTGCATGGCATGCCTAAAAGGATTATATCCGATCGAGGATCAGTGTTTACTGGACAATTTTGGACGAGTTTCCAAGAGGCCTTGGGAACTCAACTGAACTTTAGTATGACATACCACCCAGAGACTGACGGACAGACCGAACGAAGGAACCAAACCTTGGAAGACATGTTGCGTATGTATGTGATGGACCAACAAAAACGTTGGGAGGAATTATTTCCTTTAGTAGAATTCTCTTATAACAACAGTTACCAGAGCACCATTAAGATGGGGCCTTTTGAGTTTCTTTATGGGCGACCGTGTTGGACGCCCTTGATTTGGGATCGGCTTGAGGATAGGGTCCTGGTGGGACCAGAAGCGATCCAAGAAATGGAAGAGCATATGCAAACCATAAGACAAAGGATAAAAGAAGCGCAGGATCAATAGAAGAGTTATGCTGATGCGCACCGAGTCGACCGTAGTTACACGGTCGGCAATCGAGTCTTCTTGCGGGTTAAACAGCATAAGAGTTCAATCAAGTTTGGAAAGGGAGCTAAAATCTCTCCTAGGTTCATGGGACCTTTCGAGATTGTGGAGAGAAAGGGGCCCGTGGCCTATCAACTAGCCTTGCCTGATTTTTTGAGGCATATGCACGATGTTTTTCATGTATCTGTTTTGAGACATTATATTAGTGATCCTACGCATGTGATTGACATGAGTTCCTTGCAGGTATCAGGCGAGGGAGCAGTCACGGCTGAGCCAGCTCACATTTTAGATCATCGCGTTCGACAATTACGATGTCGAACGATAGATCAGGTCAAGGTCCAGTGGGACAATTATAGTCGTCTCTCGGCAATCTGGGAGGACGCATATGATATGCGCCAACAGTTCCATTTTTGTTTGATAGATAGACTTATGATACTGTGGTACTTATGATATAGTGGTACATTTATTTCTACACTTATACTGAGAAACTTTGGGACGAAGTTTAGACCAAGAGGGGGTGTATGTAACATCCCGCGCTTGCACACTTACAAAACTTATTCTTTGAGGACTCTTGCTCGCAAGTGATCTGGACTCTTCTGATATTAATACATTTATGCTTGATTATGATGCGTTCTGATAGACGACATGATGTTTTACTACTTGATGTAGAAAGGTGCTATTGACTCAGTTTCATTGAGTGTGCAGGGTTTCAGACCTTGAGGATGCAGAGGCATCGGTGGAACCCCCTTGGGCTCTCGATTGAGTCAGGGAGTGTGCTATTTGGGTTGATTCATTTATGGTGATATTGATTTGTTTTGATGATATGATATTGATTTTATGATATGTTGATTGGCGTTCTGACACGATGGTTGATGATGTAGGCTGACGATAGCTTTCCAACCAGACTCACATATGGAGTAAAGGGGCCACACATGATTTTCAGAGAGGTTGAGGGAGAGGTGTGGACAACATCCCTGCAACAGCCTACTAGCACTCCTGCTGTGGCTCGAACTGTAGGTTAACGATTACCTAGTTCGACAGGATCCACGATGCCATGAGGACAGACTGCGATAGTCACTCATGATAATTGTAAGGGGTGCGCAATAAGATGGGGGCCTTATTCCTTAGAGCCCTTAGTCTCCCACAAGTTCACCTGGCAGAGTGTTGAATCCCGGGGTTATAGATGTCTACCAATCAGTCAAGTCGGCGAGTGGCACCCTTGGCGCACGTGGTGCATCCTGAAGGGAAGGTCACGCAAAAGAAACACAGGTGGGAGAGTGGCACCCTTGGAGCATGTGGTGCATCCTGAAGGGCACATCGCACCACAGAGGCAAATGAGGTGAGTGGCACCCTTGGAGCACGTAGTGCATCCTGAAGGGCACGTCGCATTGATGATGATGATGAGACAACCTAGATGACCCTGAGACCTTAACGCCTGATGAAATTCTTAAAACGACTCCCCTAATTAATTGTCGCCCAGTTCAAATCTAAACCTAAAATATAAAACATCTCTAAGATAAAACTTTGACAATCCCTAAGAAAAGATCCTACAAAAATAAACATAAGGGCGTAAAAAGGAATATAAATTTAAAAAAAAAAACATGTGAGAGTATAAAAGTAATGAATTTAAAAATATAGAAAGGATTAAAAAGCGCATTTATCTTTTTGGTTTAAAAATAAAAAGAGAGAAATAAATAATAAAATTAAGGAAACTTGTAATAAAGGAAACTTAATAATGGAAAGAAGGGGACATAGGGTAAAAAGCAAAAAGGAATCAGAAATTAAGGAATTACTAAAATGAACTAAATTCTGGCAACTTCATTTTAGGAATGTTATTAAAAGCATGAGAGGGGATCTAGGAACTCTAGGAGTAATTCTAGGAGCGACTATAGGAGGGGTGAGGGAAATGAGTCCTTTATTTAAATTAAAGAAAATAATTTTAGAGAAACATGGGGGATGAGTGACACTTGGACGACAGAGAATTTTTAGAGGATTGTCATTAAAATTTAAATTAATAATGATTTAGGGAAAGTAGGTGGGTCTCAAATATATAAAAGAAGGTGAAAAGGAGGAAGAAGGGGATGAGCGGTGAGTGTAACGTTACGCTACCAGATTTTGGCTTGACTGTTTGCTTGTGAGGAGTTGGGAATTTCTCAGCTGTATCGGAGTGGTAGCTCAGCCTTGGAGGCGAGCTGAGAACCTAGTCTTGTTTCTAGATCTTGTGTGGCCCCTTGGTGGCTCGGGGGGCTAAGGAGGAAGCAGATTACCCCTAGAATTTGGTTGGGAGGTACCAGTGAGGGTTCCACGGTCGGCAAGCCGGAGCGGCAAGGAGCGCGGGACATCAATTGGGGTGCGGATAGCATACGAGGCAGGCACAAGGAAACATGTACTCTCATTTTTTCTTATTGAGTATAATGCATTAGATATTAGGCTGGGAACTGTAAGATGATTGTAATGTTCTGAACGGCTGGGTCTGTCGATCTCGCTTGCTGATAATTCATGGAAGTAAAACTAGATCTGGCTTTCCTTCTGGCACTTGTTGGTTTTGATTTTTAATATCAGTTGATCTGGTGTTTATATATGGCATTCGCCCGTATGAGTGTTGGAAAATGTTTATATTATTTATCCGTTGAACCGTTGAAGATTTCATTTTCAGGGTTGGGTTCGTTGGGCATTTCTGTAATTGATTGGCTTTTTGCATTCGTTGGGTGGTGCTTTAATTCATTGTGTGTTTTCTTTTTACCTTGTTGTGCACCTTCTATTCTCTGTGACCATTTAAAAAATCAGTGGGCGTTTTTCCATTGCCGGTGGACGTTTTTAATTAAGGGTGGTTGTTTCCCATTGCCCGAGGGTGTTTTAATTTGGTGATGGCGTTTTTCCAATTGCCGGTGGTCGTTTTTAATTAATATGGGCGTTTTTCATTTGCCGTTGGGTGTTTAATGATTGTTGGGTGTGTTTATTGATTTCTGGGTGTGTTTAATGATTTCTGGGCATTTTTAGTGATTGTTGGGCATGTTGAATGAATGATGGGGGTTTTTATTGATTGCTGGACGTGTTTAATGATTGTTGGTCATTTTTTGTGATTGTTGGGTGTGTTAATAATTGATGGGCATTTTTGGTGATTGCTGGGCATTTTTAATTGTTGTTGGCTGTTGTTTTACTTTTGTTCTGGTTGTATTTTCTCTTCATTGTTACGATATCTGTCCCTCCCTAAATTGCGTGTAAATATATACCCAAAACTTTCAATTTTGTCCTGTTGCATTGCATCTTCCTGGATATGATATCTGGTTCAAACATAAGTTCAATTCTATAATCCATATCAATTACAAGCTGGGGGAAATGGTTGGAAGACTTAAATTAGTATTGGTACCATCTAATTCATGAGACTTGGGGGGGTCTAGACTCTGATCAATCCCGTATACAATGCATCATCGGGTTCCTGATTATCATGGACGTTTTTCTTGGGCTTGGTTGCTGAATGTGTTTTTGAATTACAGTTTGTTTTTAATCTTTTTATGACAACCCATTGACTGGTTGGGCTATCCTCCTGTTCCAACTTCTATTATTTTAGCTACGCTCAGATAATTATTTGAAATCATGTGTTTAATATCAACATTGTGCTTCTCTATTTGGGTTGTTCGATCTAGATTGAAGACTTAAAAGTCACATATTTTAGCTTGGTTTCTCACTTAGTCTTTGGTGATCATGAATGTTGTGAAGTAATTATGTTGTCTGTATCAAAATTGTTAACTTTAAGAGGCAGGTAAAAATGGGTGTTATCCTTGTCCACCTTGCCTAATCATGAATTCATTAGATTATGTGATTTGTGAATCAATTTCTTACAAACCCTTCTCAGAATATTTGTTACTAATGCTCCACTACACTCCCTCTGCAACTTATATTTTGTTAAAAATATAGATCAAAATCCAGTTGCTCGTTTTAATTAAAGGCACTCCCAGCTATTCGTTGTAATTTCCCTTAGAAACTGCAATCAGTATTATTATTGCGTAGTGGTTGGGTTGTTGAGTTTAAAAACGGTATATAATAAAAAGGGTAACCATGAAACGTAAGACCATTGTTGTTTTTGTTTTTAAAATACTATGAAATGAATGTTTTAATACTATGAAATGAAATGTTTGAATGGTTTGGATTAGATTAATGGTTAATGGGATTTTTCACTTAAATAAGAAAAGTATTTTTAATTATGCATTTTAGAGATTTAAGCACATGAATTGGAATTGAAATTTTGAGAAACCTAATCTAAATTATGTACATTTTGAATATGATTTAGGCATTTCGTTCAACATTGCTTCTAGTAATAGATTGGGTATAGATTCTAGATCAGTTGGTTGTGTGGATTTTCTAGATGAAGGCCACCTTTAGTGGTATGAATGAAAAATCTCAACATGAGAAATTTTGAACAATCTCTTTAGCTTTCTCAAGGGAATTCTCTAAAAACAAATTATAAACATCATAACAATTCAAATACTATTTATGTTTTATACTTTTTATTTATGGATAATGATATGAAATGAAATGTTGAATGGCTTAGATTAGATTAATGGATAATGGGATAATTGTACAATGTTCCTTTAAATCTGGTTATATTTACACATGGTCTTATTAATTAACGTTGTTGTTATATATTGACGATTCCAATTATGATGTCATATTGTTGTTTTTAAGCCTGATGTTATTATATAGTTGAGGATATGTTATATATTGACATCATGTATAAACATCGAAGTGTGATCTCCTCATGTTCATCTGAAGGTTTCTATTTTGTTGGGTCATTGTTGGAGTCCTTCAGACATGCGCGTCTGTAGAGTTAGTGACTGTCCTTAGTTGTTGTTGTACATGGATGAGATCATTCTTTTGCGGTCTGCTGGTGTCGGGTGGGATTTAGACACCTTCAGTAGCCTTAGCATTTATACCTGTGTGTGATTTTTCTATGTAAGGAATCCAGTGTCGTATCAGTAGTCTCGGGCTGTTTAAAGGCACAGTTTCCACTACTGCGACTCCCTAAAAGATTTATTAGTTTCTTCCTGAGAAGTCGGCCAGGAGCCTGTCTAATCTTCTTTTGAGAAGACATAAGACTAAAAGCCCTGCTTTTCTGTGTAGAAATAATAAGCTCTACTATTGGATTCCTCCATCTGTGACTGTACCGTATGTAACACCTGGTGTCATTTTCTGCTTACAGCTGCTAGTTGTACGCCTTATGTCTAGGGGCGTTTATTGCTTGTTGTCACTGTGATATGTCGGGGTCATATTGCTATGTTTTTCTTTCTTTTGTCTTGTCCTAGGTCGAGTTACTAGTTTCTGCCTGAGTAGTCGGCCAGGAGCCTGTCTAATCTTCTTTCGAGAAGACATAAGACTAAACGCCTTGCTTTCCTGTGCATAAATAGTAACCCTAACACCATGGATTCTTCCCTCTGTGTTCCTACTGTGCACCCCAAGTATGTCTTAATGTTTGTGTTGTGCGTCGTATGCTTATGGTTGTATAGGGTTGCAGTTACTCGTTGTGTGCCTTCAGTCTTCTTGTGATGAACATCATGGTTGCATCTAGTTGGTTGTCGAGTGCAACGTAGAGTCAAGTGTGTTGTTACTTCTACACGCGCACACACACCTTAAACACACACAAAAAAAAATTGCACCTGTTCTCAGAGTTGTCGTCGTAACGAGGAGATTGTTACAAATAGCGTAGATAAATTGGAATATGATTGGAAGGTTATTGTTCTCTCTCACAGTTAACCTCTCAGTTACGAATCTATTAGTGAAACAGATTCATGATTGCGAATCAGTTGGCGTTTTAGTTGCTCGAATAGTTGTCTTTTGTTTGCCAAAGGAGATGGGAAGTTGAACCACCGTGATTGTGTATAAAAGAAAAATGAGACAGACAACGTGAGGTTAGTTTTTCTGTATGAGAAAAGAATGAAACTGTAAGAAAAGGAGAATGAGAGGATGCGCAGGAGGAGATTGAGCATATGTGCAGTTTGAGATGAAACGCAGAGCAGAATAACAGAACAAGTTGAAGAAGACCATAATGACATAACAAGTTGATGCAGAGTAGACCTACTGAACAGAATGAGGAAGAAAAGAACTGCAAAACAGTCAGAAGAAGACCAGACTTACAAAACAAAGAAAGATTGGTAAGAATTGATGTATCTATGTAGTTGAATGTTTTGACTGTTGTCCTCACAGGTTCAAGTGGGAGCTTGAACACAGAAAGTTGTAGCTTCCATCTGGTTGCAGCCAGAGAAACCAGGGTGGCAGGGTGGTGAAAGGGAGAACAAGTGTTCTCTGTTATACAGGTTGGAGCCTGTGTAACTAGAAGTTGGTTCTTCCATCCAGTTGGTGCTGGAACATATAGGGAGTTGGTTCTTCCTTCTAGAGGGTGCTAGAGAAACTAGGGAGTTGGTGCTTACTTCTAGTGGATGCTAGAGAAACGAGAGAGTTGGTGCTCTCAAACAAGTTGCAACTTGTAAAACAGAGGTAGTAACCTCACATTGAGTTGGTTCTCAATCAAAGATGATGTACAGAACTTAAAAGACTACCTATGATTTCGAAGAAGAAGAGGTTTTCTCCCTTTATGGTTTTCCTCGTGAAAATTTGTCTCTGTGTATATCTTGTGTGTGAATGATGCTTTTTACTTTTACTGTCCATATGTTGTATAATGTTGATGACCACTTGAAGAAAGATTAAGAATGTTTTAATAGACTTAAAATTGTTTAAGCTCAAAGACAATTGATTAACTCCCCCCCCCACTCAGCTGTATTAGTAATTTCAACAGGTACAGGCTGGATAGAAGAGAGACGGGTACTTGGATTGTTGTGGGTGTTGGGAAACCTATGAGATCTTGAAAGTTGATTGTTTTGGGAGCCTAAGTAACAATATGGAACCGCCCTTATGAAGTCATAGCCCTAGCTTGGGGGTAACAATATTGTTTATATTTGGAGCAATGGTGTCTACAGTTGGTTGGAACGTCCTTGGTCTGCAGCCAGTTGGTGTCATATTTCATAAACATAAGTGCTCTCTATTGTGATATTATTATTTGTGTATGAATGTATTCCACTGTGTATTTTAGTTATCATTTAACTAAATCTTATATTATGCATGTAGGTTGGATACTGTTGTGCATGTCATTAAATCTTGTATCTTATGCGTGCTTATTAATTAAAGAAGGTATTAATAAAAGTATGAAGTCCAAGGGTGGTATTGAAGGTAGCATGCCCCATCCTGTGGGTGGTTGGGTATGTTACAGTTTGGTAAAATAAATTTTGAGTCCATGTGTTGTATTGACAATTATCAACCCAAAGAAGGATGGTGGATTGCTCATGTGCAATGATTCCAATGCAATTAAAAAAATTACCATTAGGTAAAGGTTTCCATTACCCATAATAGATTATTTGATGGATTTATTAAGTGGGGCAAAGTATTTTCTAAAAATTGATTTGCAAAGTGGGTACCATCAGATTAGGATAAGAAAAGGGGATAAATGAAATACTGGTTTTAAGACTAATAGTGGAATGTATGAATGGTTGGTGATGCCTTTTGGGATTACAAATTCTCTTAAAACATTTATGAGGTTGATGAATAAGGTCTTAAAAGAATTCATTAGGAAGTTTGTGATTGTATATTTAGATGACATTATGATTTACACCTAGACAAAGGAGGAACATTTAAGGAATCTTAAGATGGTTTTGAGTACCCTGCGAAAGGAAAGACTATTGAAAAATTTGAAAAGTGCATCTATATAAAGAGGGAACTGATATATTTGGGGTTTGTAGTATCTGAAGAAGGATTAACATGTATCTATAGAATATTCAAGCAATTGTGAATTGGCCAATCCCAAGAAGCACATTTGAGGTAAGAAGTTTCCATGGACTTGCAAGTCTTTACAAAAAATTCATTAGAGGATTTAGTTAGATATGTGCACCTATTGTAGAAACTATATAAAAGAGTAAAAAACCATTTAAATGGATTGATACAACTAATAGAAGATTTAAATTGTTGAAGAAAATGATTACTAAAAATCCTATGTTATCTTTGTCACGTTTTGATAAATATTTTTCAAGTTGAGACTGATGCTACTCGGAATGAAATAGGAGTTGTCTTGAGTCAAGAGCATAGACGAATTACATATTTTAGTGAGAAACTAAATGAAGAAAAATATAAATATTCCTCTAATGACAAGGAATTTTATGCAATTGTTCAAGCACTTAAGAAGTGGAGGCATTATCTCATTCCAAAGGAATTTGTCGTACACATTGACAATAATTCATTACAGTTCATAAGTAGTCAACCAATGCTGAACCAAGGACATGCCAAGTGGGTTGGATTTCTACAAATTTTTACATTTGTGATTAAACATACAAGTGGTAAGACTAATAAAGTTGTTGATGCCTTAAGTAGGATTAATTTTCTTTTGCAAGAACTTTGAGTCAACACTTTAGGTTCTGATGCTCTAATGAAAATATATAAGGATGATGCAGATTTCAAGGATGCTTATGAAGCTTCTGAAAACCTAATTGCTTGCAACAAAAGCTAGTTGTTGGACTATATTCTACAAGAAGGGTTGTTTTTCAAGAATAATAAACTATGCATACCAAAGTGTTCAATGAGGGAAAATATGATTAAATAAAATCACAGTGGAGGATTGTCAGGACATATTGGTCAAGATAAGACTTTTGCATAGGTAAATGATTTATATTATTGGCCAGGTATGTACAATCAAGTAAAGAAATTTGTGGGAAAAGGCAGGATATGTCAATATGCTAAGGGGAGGAGTCATAATAAAGGATTGTATTAACCACTACCTATTCCATACAGACAATGGGATTTGATAAACATGGATTATGTATTGGGATTACCAAAGAGACAAAGGGGGAATGATTCTATCTATGTTTTGGTAGATATATTTTCCGAAATGAATCATTTTATTGCTTGTAGGAAGACTAGTGATGTCACTAATATAACCAATCTATTTTTTTCCAGAAATAGAAAGATTGCATGGTCTACCTATAAGCATTGTTTCAAATCATGACAAAACATTTGTAGGTCATTTTTGGAGGCCCTATGGAAGAAAATATGTACTAATATCAGTTTTATCTCATCCTATCACCCAAATAATGATGGGAAAACAAAGGTAGTGAATAGAAGATTGGGGAATATTTTCAGGAGTCTTGTGTATGAAAATCGTAAGTAGTGGGACCAGATGCTTTTCCAGGATGAATTTCCATATAATGACTTACCAAGTAGGATAATGGGAATGATTCCATTCCATATTTTTTCTGGAATTCATCCAAGAGGAGTATATGAGATAAGGAATTTGGGAAAGTGGGAATTAAGAAGTGCAGATGGTGAGGATTTTGTTGTAAGAATTCATGAGCTACAAGAAAGTGTCTATAAAAGATTATAGGAAAGAAATGGTAAATGAAAACAAAGGTTGGTTATTTGGTTATGCCATATTTTTGAAAGGAGAGGTTATCAGTGAGGAATTGTAACAAATTGAAGATGAAAAATATTGGAATTTCTTGGAATTTAACTTCCAACTAGTATTGGAATTTCTCCAATTTTCAATGTGGAATATTTGTGTCCCTTTAAGGAAACATAATGTGTTTCAATAGATGATAATGTAAGTGATGAATAACATACAATTGAATGGGAAGAACAATTTCCTAAGTTAGTTCAAAAGGATATTGAAGCAGTATTGTAAAAGAAAGTGATAAGGAAGACCAGAGGTAAATACTACTTCCAATATTTGGTTAAGTTGAAGAATCAACCAGAGGAAGATGCTACTTGGTGTAACATCCCGCTCTGGTGCACTGAGGACACTTATTCTTTGAGGACACTTGATCGCAAGTGATCTGGACCCTTTCTGATGTTAGACTATATATATTTGATTATGATGTGATTGACAGATGATATGATGTGTTACTATTCATGTGGACGGGTGCTATTGACTCAGTTTATTGAGTGTGCAGGTTTGTGACCTTGAGGATGCGGAGGCATCGGTAGACCCCCTTGGACTCCTGACTGAGTCAGAGAGTGTTCTTTGGGTGATATGTTTATTATGATGTTGATTTGATTTGATGAGTTGATGACGACATTTCTGACATGATTATTGGTGATGCAGGCTGACGATAGCTTGCCGACTTGACTCACATATGGAGTAAAGGGGCCACACATAATTGTAGAGAAGTTGAGGGAGAGGGGTGGACAACAACCCTGCCACCGCCTGCTAGCACTCCCGTCGTGGCTCGATCTGTAGGTTAACGATTACCTAGTTCGAGAGGACCCACGATGCCGTGAGGGCCGACTGCGACAGTCACTCACGATGATTCTAAGGGGCACGCAATAAGGAAGGGGCCTTATTCCTTAGAGCCCTTAGTCTCCTACTAGCTCACCTGGCAGAGTATTGACTCCAGGGGTTATAGAGGTCTACCGATCAGTTCAGTTGGTGAGTGGCACCCTTGGAGCACGTGGTGCATCCTGAAGGGCACGTCGCACAAAGAAATTGTAGAGGCGAGTGGCACCCTTGGCGCACGTGGTGCGACCTGAAGGGCACGTCGCGATAAAGGGGGTTGATGGAGTCAGCCTAATTAGCCCTAAGTCTTCAGCTCCTTAATAAAACTTTAAGCATTACCCTTAACCAATTGTCGTCTAGCCTAGAATCTAAACCCTAAGCCTAAGACCTTCTAGAAACCGGGGGGGGATTTAGTGTGGCCTTAACAACTGAGAATTCAAAAAAAAAAAAAAAAGAGAAAACAAAACTCAGACCCTCACCCTTCCTTAATCCATGTCGACTTAATAAAACTGACCTCCATCGCCTGGATCTCCCAGTGTCCATCTCCCATATACTCGTCTAGTTCACTTTACCACATCGTCGCCCCTCCTCGTAAATCCTCCTTATTCATTTTTGTAAAACATTCACTTTCCCCTATACTGGTTTGCCTTCGCGTAAATCTCRCTTTGATCCTGAAAATACAGATACATTAATSRTCAATTAATTGATATATGCAGGTTTATTTATAAAAAAAAATAAAGGGATGAAAATATAAATATGTATATTTTATTATATACCAAACTATAAACCAATAAGTTAAGCATGGGAAAAAGGGAAATAAAAATTAAATATATACACTAATAAAATGAAAATGGGGGAAATAAATAAATAAATAATAAAAGGGGGATAAATAAATAAATAAATAAATAAATAAAATGAGCGCCGATGTCCTTGATTTTAAAAATAAAAATAAAAATCAAAATGGAATATACAAACGAATTAAACTAAAAAGAATTGGAGGAAAGTCAAAAGGGGAAAAGGGGGGAAAAACCTAAGGAAAGGAGAATTAGGGTTTGAGGGGATAAAGGGATAGGAGAAGGGAAAAGAAGGGGCTTTTTGTTTTTGCTGAGATTGGATTGCTAGGGGAGAAGGAAGACTGACTGATTTACTGGTAGGAGTTGGGAATCCTCAGCATAAGTGAGTGGTAGCTCAGCCTTTGAGGCGAGCTGAGGAACTAGTTGCTCTCTGGTTGTGTGTGGCCCCTTTGCGGCTCGGGGGGCTGAGGGGGAAGAAGAGTACCCCTAGCGTTTTGCTGGGAGGTACCGGTGAGCTCGTTGAGGTCGGAAAGTAGGAGCAGGAGCATCTTGGAGCTGGAGCGGTGGGAGCGCAAGAAACACTGTTGCCAGCGTAAGGACACAGGTATGAACTCTCTGGGATTCCATCTTGCTATGCATATATACAACTGTAGTTAATGGCCTTGTGCAGCTTGTAGTTTTAATGGACATAGTGTGAATCGTGTATGCGAACCTTAGCTTAATGGATGTTGGTGTGAGCGTGCAACCCTTATTGCTGCTACCCCCTTATAAATAAAGTATTTATCACTGTTTTAATGGCTAAGAAAAGATTTTTTTTTATATATATTATTGTTGGTGTGATGTTTCCAGGAGGGGGCGTTGCTCCTCCTTCCAGTAGGTCTTCGTTTTCTTGCACCATGGTACCTTATTCTCAGTAGGGTTTCGTTTCATTGCTGGGTGTGTACTATGTGATGGGCGTTCTATAATGGTGTAAGGATTGTTCTTTCATTTTGGGGCATGCATGCAAGGTTGGGCATCTTACAATGGTATAGGGTTTATTCGTTGTTACTGGGCGTGTATACCGTGTGTTGGGCGATTGATATTGTGTAGGGAGTTTTTTTTCATTCTGGGCGTGTGTATGGTGTATGGGGCGTTAATAATCGTGTAGGGTTCATTTTTTTTTCTGGATGGGCGCATGTTTGGTGTATTGGGCATTTTAAAATTGTATATGGTTCCTCTTTTTATTGCTCGGGCGTGGATCCAAGCCTTCTTTTGCGTTTTCTTTTCGTTTTGGGTATTGGGTACAATGGGCAGTAATTTCTGAACTCGTTAGGTTGGGAACTGTATTGTTTATGGGCGTGTTACACCTTCACCCGCGTCTTCTTGTTTGGGGGGGTATCTAACGGAGACTGGGGCGTCATTTGATTGCCAGGAAATGCCGCCTTCAACGCATCACAGTGATACGCTGTGTGTCACAGTAATCCACGTGGTTAATCCTTCGTTTTGTATTACTGCGTGGGGAATGGTTGCAAGACGGTCTTGGATTACCAATATGACTTGCATTGAGATTCGTTAGAACTGTCAACAGTTGCTTGAACAGTGTTAAATTTTCCTTTGTAACCCTTATGATTGCGTCCAGCAGCACGGATAAGGATTGGAGCATTTATGGACCTTATTTAGTTGCAGCCAGGAGTTGGCGTTCCCTTCAGCCTGACTGGTAATTACCAGCGGTGCATTTCAATGTCCCTCATTGAATTTAAATTTACCTGAGGGGGTATGAATCGCCTTTTAATGGACTGTCAGGAATTAATGAAAAAGGCAGTTATGCCTGTTGCTACAATTAATGCCAACCCAATTACTAGCCGATATTTTCCTCCCACTTAGGGTTGCAGTGTTAAGATTAATTACTGAATGTTAATGCACGCCCAATCCCATTGATAATAATATCATTAATTGACTGATATAGTAACAGTAATAATTTGATGGAATAATAACAGTTTAATGATTGATTATTTGAATGTAATACTAATAATATCATTAATTGACTGATGTAGTAACAGTAATAAATGATGGAATAATACCATTTTAATGATTGATTATTGAAGGTAATAGTGATAATAATAATTGACTGATAAAGCAACAGTAACATTGAGGGAATAGTAATATTGTAATGATTGATTATTTAAAAGTAATAGTGATATTAATGGTTGACTAATAATGTAAGGGCAATATTTGGAATAATAACATTTTTAATGACCGATTATTAAATTGTAATAGTAATATTATCATAATAATATTAATGATTGGCTGATAATATCGACAGAATTGCCATGATGGGTTATAGTTAAATGCAATAAGTAATATTAATGGAAGGTTACCTTTGGGTAGAGTGGCAATTATAAACCATCATTTAAAAGAAATAGAATGGTACTATGAGAATGTTAAAGTTGATAGAATTCCCACGATAGGTAGTCGCTTAATTGCATTTAGTAGTATTTTAATTGAATGTTTAGCTTAATCGCAATTGGTAATATCCTTAATTGAATATCGATGTTGGTAGAATTAAAAGATAGGTAACCGTGTCACTGCAATATTAATATTATTTAATTGATTGTCAAAGTTATCTAATTAAATGTTATGCCGCAGAATTGCGATAATAAGCTACAGTTAATGCATCGGTAATATTTGTTAAAACTGCAGTAATATTAGTATGGAACCAATATTGTATTGTTTAATTGCAATGATATTTGTTTTATGCAATAATATTTGTCCTCTGCCTTGGTAATTATTGTATGAATCATCTTATTGTTTTATGAAGGTGTTAGGCCATGAAACGGTTACATTAGTGCTAAAGTGAATGCTGATATTTAGTGGTAATTGTTCTAAATTAATGAAAATGTATTGAGCATTGAATGGTGTTGTTAGACCAGGGAACGATTGAGGTGACGCTAGGTTCAAGTTAATGTTTAGGTTTAATGCTATTGGTTAAAGTGATGAGAATGTGATGAATATTTAATGGTTATGTTAACAATGTATAGAATCCTGGTGCAATGAGTTTATGGAACTTAAGGTCTACGATAATGCTGTAGTGGATGTTATGCTAACAGTTATATGAATTGAGGATGATGCTTTTAGTTATCATGAACCCATGTTAAGGAATCAAGGCTCTTGGGACTAATGTTTATGCAATTGGTGTGGAATGGACACGTTACACTAGATTAGGCAGCTCCATTGTTTTATGCTATGTCCGATACACGTCATCATGTTGATAAATTAAGTTGGAAGTTAATTTAGGGCATGCTCCTCAATTATAATGCTGATGTTATTCCAAGGTTGCAAGGTCTTGAAATGATAGGTATTTAACACCGGTGGTAAATTAATGTTGTCTTGTTAGGCTTGTAGATTTTCCATTAAATACATGGTTGATAAAGGGGTAAATGTAGTACCTTATAGCAATTAAATGTGAATCTAAGATGGTCTTGATGATTGATAGGTAGATAGTCTCTCGTCGAACTTAGAATTTAAACGGAGCCTTGGGTCTATAACTAATATCTTGAGTCTTAGATAAATGCCTTGTCGTCTTAATGATTGGATTCTTATTAATTGTTGTTGCGCATGGATGTATGACTTTCTTGGTGGGGTCGGTAACCCTTGTCCCTGGACGTCCTATTTAGTGCCTGGTCATAATAACGGTTGTTGTGGTCTGAGTCCTTGTCTCATTCCTTCCTTAGTAGACGAGGGTTCTTTGTTGTCTGTTGTTGCGCCGAGATGTAATAAATGTCGGTTGGACTGCTTGTGTCGGGTAGGATTTAGTCACCTTCAGTAGCCCTAGCATTTGTGTCTGTGCGCTTCCTTGCGTCCAGAATCCAGTGCCGTATCAAGAGTCTTGGGCTGTTTAAAGACACAGTTCCACTCTTGTGACTCTACTGACGGTTTCTTCATTCTGTGACAGTACTGTGCCTAACCCCTGGTGTCTGTCTCTGCCTACAGCCATTAGTTGCCCACCTTCGGTTCGGGGCGCTTTATTTCCTTGTTGTCACTATGATTTGTCTTGTCGTCTTGATTTTGTCTGTCTTACTTGCGTCCTGTTGGTTCGAGTGGTCATGTAGGATCAAGAGGGTTGTTCTTCTACACACACGCACACACTTCAACAAAAAAAAAAAATTCACCGGTTGACTGAGTAGATGTCCTAGGCCAGGAGGGTTGTTACACTTGGATGACAACAAAAAAAGTATCCAAGTGTGTAATAAATGTTGAATATATCATGAATAATTATTTTCTTCCCCGAGAGTCTTCTGGTGTAGGAGCATTTTCCTAAGCAAATTTTTGAGGTTGAGACGAAGGGTCACAAAATAATTTACCAAGGGAGTTGGTTCCCTAATTTTATTTTTTGTAATAGCTAGATGTTTCTAGAAGACATATTATTGGATGTATTATGTTTGATGGTTGGGATTATTGTTGATTTTGTTGTTGATATTTAGGGACAAAATATCTAGATTTAGGGTTTGTGAGATAGCTTGGGATTTTGTCAGGTTGAGATCTAACCAAGAGCTCTATGTTTTTATTATGATTATTCATGTAATTAGGAAGGTCAGTAAGTGTGTAGAGTGGAAAAGTGTGTGTGTTTTTAAGTGTTATGTATGAATACAAAAGAATAGAACATCATTTTCATATTTTTGTCTTTCAATCATTGAATAAAGATTGAGAATTGTGAATTTATATCTCATGTGTGCATATTTGTCAAATTATGTGTGTAATTGTTCAAATAAATGTAGGTGAACATGATTGCAGAGATCCAACATGTTATCAGATCCCAACACTACAAAATTAGTGAAATTACAGAGGATACAAGTCGGCAACAAAGATTAGACCTAGGACGAGTTCACCAGATCGACGGTTCTATTTGATAGTCTAGACCCGAAAGAATCTGAGAGTGTGTTTCAAAACCTTGCTATCAGAGTCCCAGTTCTAGTCCAGTCTCGATGTCACCATTGTGAGAGTAAAATATGATCATCCATCTGGACAAATCTAAAATATAGATTCATTTTCCATCGGAGCTGGATTTTAGGTCCTTCTTTCCCATTTAGATTCAAGTAGAGTTTATTGATAGTGAATTAAATTCGTCGATCAAAAAGAAAGATCGATAGAGGAGGTTGGTGATCAAAGAAACTCCAAGGATTAATCCACACCATCCATCATATCAACTTCTCGACAAATATCAATCATTCATCGCTACAAGTCATCAAAACTATGTTCCTCATTGACTGTAACACAACACTCCGATGACCAATCTGAGTCTTCCATCACATGGATAGGGTAGTAATCAAGACTAGCCATCGAGTTATCTAATTTGGGGTCTTATTCTTACTTCCATTTACACTACAATGTTATGAGGAGAGATATTGATCATCCTTTCTCTGACGATCATTGATTGTGAGCAGAACTTGAGATTGTCTAAATAAGAATCCTTTTCATCTACCTAGAAGTTTATCAATGGTTAACATGAAGCTTCACCATATCCTGAATATGAAAATATGATCATCCTTCAAACCTCAAAATCAATAGTCATGATCAAAAGGGCTTCAGAAAAACCTGCCAAAGTTGTTTGAGTTATTTTCACTCTGAATAGATCACTCTGAATTCATAAAGAAGATATGACCATCCATTTAGGGAACAAATTGATGGCTCAGAATAATTCACTCAAGAAATCCGCTCAATGTTTAAGATCATGAAGTGAAGGAGTTTATCCTTTGGATGTGGTGTTTGGTCATATGATTGAAAGGGTTCTTAAAATATGATTGAACCTATGAAATGAAGAAGCACAAAGAGATATATGAGGCTATAGAATAGAGAAAGTTTCCATAGGGATCAAATTGTTCTCTCTATATTGTGGGTATTGTAGTCGAGGGATATCAACATGCATTGTTATCTCTATATTCTGGGTATTGTATCCGACGGAGAGCACTTCCAATTACCAGAAGACATCAACCTTCAACTTCTAGATAAATTAGGAAATTTTTAGGTAACCATTGATCCTAAGGGTTCACTACTACATATGTATGAAAAATTCAACGTCGCACTCCAACATTACGAACAAAATCGGTCGTACTATTGGAGTTTACTTGATTTTTTTTATTTTTATTTTTAAATCCTTGATGTTTGTCGAATATTCAATGACAGTAACTATCATTATATATTCGATGGTTGACCAAGTCAATGATTTTCAGATATTTGACGAGTGACCAAGTCAATGATGTGCGTAGCAACATTTGACGAAGTCAATATTTTTGTTCGTTAAGTGACGTTTATCTAGTCAACATCTATTGGAAGTCCGACGAAAGTGCGATACATAATTAAAAAAGTTCAAAATATTAAATATGTTTGATGTTATTTCTATACTAGTGATGGTTTGCAAAGGTTATAAAGGATATTTTTAGGTCAAAATACAAAAAAAAATTATTTTGTTAATTGCATTACAAATAGTTAAACTATTGAAGTTTATTTTTTAAGATAATTATCACTGAAAGTTTGGTAAGGAAAAATGTCACATAACATTTCTCTAGGAGGACAAGGCCGAGACTTGAGATCTACATTGGTTGAGACTTTTGGTGATCAAAAATTTTATTGCCCATGTAAAAAATATAGGGGCTATGATAAAAGGAGGGTTTTAATAAAAACAACTAAAACACATTGTAGTGAGTATAGACACCTTGAAGGGAGGTGTTAGCACTAGAAGTCACACCTAGACTGTTGTAGGTGTAAGCCTAGTACCCATCATAATATAAATGGATTTAATGGTTTGAGTAGGTGGATCAACAAGAGAAGAGTAAAAGGGAGGGTATCATATTTCTCGCAAATACATTCCATTGGGCATGGAGTCATAACATTCTACAGATCAAAGGAAATTATATTTCCTACTAGACAAAAGGATTATGCAAAGATGGGTAGAAGAATAGAAGATAAACAAAAATAATAATATGCACATAAAAAATATCCTTTCTATAAGATAGATTAAAGAGTTATTGAACAATACTCAATGATTAATAGGAAATTACCACAAATCGTTTGTAGCTCATGAATCCATCAACAAAAGGTAGCTTTTGATCTTCAAAATCTGTAAATATTAATCAAGAAAGATTAGAAACAAGAGAAAAATAGTTTGGTATAACAAATTTCATGAATCTCTAATTGCATGCTTCCTACAACAAATTCCCTCAGGCTTACAATTGAGTAACTTAAGTTCTCCTCCAGCTCTCTCCTCTCTTGGATCATGAATCCAAACCCTTCCTTCTAAAAAACCACTTTAATATATAGTGAATTATCGCTATATACCCTAAGGAGTTTGAAACAAAGAATATCCATAGGATCCTCCTCCATTTAGGAGTCTTGTTAGAAAATATTCCAACAAAACTTAACAAATTCCTATTTTTCATGATCTTGCCTATTGTGATAAATGCCTTTTGAAATAGGTCATTCTACTTGATATGGATATGGAACACTTGTCCATCATGTCCAAGTAAATCCTAGGATACCATTCAAACCTTCCCTGATAGTTGGAAGCCCTTCGATAGATCTAATTTTTTAGACTGTTAGAGTTCGCAGTGCCTATGACAACATGCACTATGAAGTTTCTTCTAGGTGATGATTTACTCTTTTCTCCAAAAATAAAAAGTGGGCTAGAATGAATTTTTGTTAGCAAGTTCAAAATTCCATTTTTGTCCTCCACACCAAATTGCAGAGGAACCCATAGGGGCATTCAAAATTTACAATAAAACAATCCTATGTTCTGTGCTAATTTCTTACAAACTATCACACATTACCATTTCGTAGCACTGGCGCTGCAAACTTTCTTGTAGCATCATGTTTTTCTTGATAAAGTCTTAAACAATTACAAAAAATATCTCTAGTGCCCCAAACTATTGTAACAACTTATAATCTTGGTACATGACTAGAAGAGAACATCCCAACTGCTAAACATGGTTTATAAAGCATAACCATACTCAAAATTGCAAAATGCATCAAACATGAAACTTGTCAAAAAATGATATTGGTTAAGTTGGTTCAATTTATTCATTTTTCAACTCTGGAGCTTCTCCTGGTAACAAATTTATCCAAAATGTCCATATTTCTCTTGTACAACTCTTCTTTAAAAGGTTGTACTTCTTCCTTTAACTTTGTAATTTGAGCTTGATAAGATCTATTTTCTCTATAGATGATTCTTTGATCAATGGATCAGGATGAAGCAGTTGCATGTCATAGGGTTCTTTCCTTACAATTTCACCTCCCTTATGAGATTTCTTATGCTGTTGATTATCCATTCTAATGTTTACAAATGGTTTATGTGAGTTTTAATAACATGGAGATGTATGAAAACATGGAATATAAAAAACTACGGTTTTGATGAGAAATTGTTTTCAATAGGCTAACCTTGTATAAACCCTTTATACAACTCACTTTATGTACATTCAAGAATGAGACAAGGAATTATTCAAATAGAAAGGCTAAGGAAAGGCCAATGAAAATTATAATGAAGGGAGACAAATTTAATTCTTTGCAAAACAGGTTTTTATCATCACAAAAAAATTGTTAACATCATCATCACACCTACAATTTTAAGTCTACTCCCATAGATGATCAATTGCACACTACATAATGGATATGGGTATAATAACTTTGTTAAGTTTGCAGTTTTAGAAAGATGCAGAGGACAAGATTTTAACAATACTGGAAGAGAGGGTTCACAATGCCCTGTTCGCAATGCTCTATGAGCCAGTTCAAAATGCTAGGTGAAAATGGTGGGAGCAAGTAAATTCTGAGCAGGAGGAAAAATGAATGAGTTCAGAAGGTGGTTTGGTTTAGTAGGCACAATTCAAAGAATCTTTTAAGTGAATTTTACAAACTGATAGAAAGTAAGTGATAGTTCACAGTGTTTGTATGTAGCACCAAGTTCACAATGCCTAGCTCAAACACAATTTTCACACTTGGAGGAAACTGTTAGCAACTTTTATGACATAATCCCTCAGAATATTTTTAAAATACCCTCTCTATAAACAATGATATATTCTTTGACATGATCCATAAATTCAATGATGGAAATGAATGCATGGAGTACTTTGAATGCACTATGAACTCTCCTAGTGAGTTGGCATCGCATAGATAAAATCTAATTTCACAGCTAAATAAATAAAAGGTGACAAAGGAGGATCTTGTGTACAACATGTAGGTGTGATATGTCAAGGTGATGATGGAGAGTTTCAAATATGTGACTTGTGAATATTTATTCAACTTTTCATGATAACAAAGACATAACCCAAGGACTCTAGACCAAGGCCAAAATAAACTTATCTTATTTAAATCAAAATTTGAAATATGACTATAGAAAGAAGTCATAAAAACCTATAACTTAAGAAAACCTCTCACTCAAAATCAAAACTCAAGGATTTTTTACCCTTATAGTTCTATTTGATAACAACGAGAATGAATATCATCCCTCAATAAGTTATTATTGCTATCATTATTATCGTCCACTAATATTTTGAGTTGGAAATGCAGTCACAATTACGTTTTCCTTACTCCAATTTGCTCTTAGAGCTTAATTAAAAAAGTAGTATTGGCCTATTTTAATTGTTTTACTTGCATATGGATCTATTTGAGAAATTTTGCAGAGCTGCTAATTCCTCTTTTGATATTCATACCGACACTTTGTTTGAGAATTATTTTCAGAGTTGCTAATTCATGTTTTTATATTGGTAATTGTTTCATTTTTAAAAGTTTTGAATATCAGTTATAGTTCCTTATAATGTAAACATTTGTTTTTAATCACTAATGGGAAGTGGAAATATGGATATTCCTTGTTCATATTCTAGCACCTTGAATGTTTAAGACTTATAAGCATTAAGGGTCATAAGGAAAATAAAGGAAATATGGAGATTCTTGTTCTTGTTCTTCGTTTTCCTATATTATATTTGTAAACATATGTATTATTTTAATATTTTTTATATACAATAATATTACTTGATTGTTTATAATTATAAAGGAATGATACCCATGGTGGAAGACATGGTTGTACAAGTGTTTGTTTAGGAAAATGGAGCAAATATTGAAGATCAAGTTAATGATCCTATGGAAGATGATGATGATGCTAATAACATAGTTGAAGAAGATAGGAAAAGTATATTGATCCTGGAGACATTTCATAATGCTAGAATGGATGATGATGACAACCAACTTGATGGTGTTTTTTATATACTTGTACTTGAGAAGGAAAGTAAACCTCTTTATGAAGGCTCCAAAAGAAGTCTTCTCTCTTACATATTGTTGTTGGTGAACTTAAAGGTTATGAATCATTTTTAAAACACTTGTGTCACACAACTGCTATGGTATGTAATATATTTTGTCACACTTAGTACATGATGATAAAGGCTTTCTTTTTTCCTATATTTTTATTGTTATTTGATCACTTGTAAAATTTGGATGCAATATGTACCATCAATATTCTTTACATTAACCACGATTGATTTTTTATGTTGTAGATTGTTAGGTGAATTTTTGTTACCACTGTCAAATGTTTTATTTCACACATATCAATATTTACATTCCATAATGAAAGATATTGGAATGTAGTATCAATTTATTCATGCATGTCCTGATGAGAATATTTTATATTATGGAGAACATGCATTGAAAGAAGAATTCCTGAAATGTCAAATTAGTATATATCGAACTGATAAAGTAATGAAAAATGTGTCTCACATGTTTCTTCATTATATTCCCATAATTCCATGTTTGTGGTGATTGTTTTGGTGAAAAATCATAACACAATTTATGGATTACCATGAAAAGACTAGAAGTAAAGATGGTGTTCTTTGAAAGCATGTGGATGGATATGCATTTAATAAGATAGAGGAAATATGGCCACATTTTAAAGGTGAACCTTGTAATCTTAGTCTTTCATTGGAAGCTGATGGGGTAAATCCATTTGGAGAGCTCAGATCTACTTACTTCGTGTAGCCTATTTTTGTTATCAACAATAACATTCCTCCATGGACATCAATAAAGAGGGAGCACATAATTTTGCAAATAATTGTTCCAGGTATTTCTTGATATACATTTGTTTAACAGGGTACCATCTCATTTGTCTCGTTGGTTTCATAATTATGTCTTATATTTTTTTTTTACTCATATATGTTCTATTATGTCTTCTAATTATGTTTGATATTTTTTTATTAGGTAAGTACTAAGTCAAATATATGAATGTATATATCTAGACTCTTATCGACAAGTTACTAGAGTTATGGAAGGGCATCACTATGTATGATACCTCTAGACAAGTAGGTGCAGAAAGGGAATTTAAATTACATGCAATGTTTGTATGGACAATTCATGATGCCCCAAGGATAACACATTTATGTGGTATGCTATAAAGTTACAATGCACTTTAATATATACAATTTGATTTTATGAAGTTCATATCATGCATGTTCTTTATATAAACCTTTCATTAAACATACTTCGGAAAATTGATATAAAATTTAATCCATCTCTTACAGGTCTTCAAACAAAGGGTAAATTTCCATGTCTAGTTTGTGGTCCTAATATGAAATCACATTGTTCAAGAAGTTTAGGAAAGAAGGTTTTTGATCAGTATAGAAACTTCCTCTCTAAGAACCATAGGTATCAAACTACCGAGAAACATATTTTCAATGGGAAAGAAAAGACTGGATTAAAACCAAGGAAAATGACACCTCGTCTATGGAAGTTGAAACATAATAGAAATCGTTAATGTATATTGGATCAAATCATCTATGTGTGTCATACAAGAAATGTTTGCAATATTTAATATTTTTATTGCATTTTGTTCATTGTACTAATTGACAACTATTATTGTAATATATTTAGTTTATATGCTTCATCTTGAAGGTTGTTATGAAGGAATTAATAACGGATCACTTCCACGAGGAAAGAAACGCTATCCCGTACAACTCAGTATCTTCTCCTACTATGAGAACCTAGAAATTGTTCATTCATTTGATACAATTCACATCATGAAGAATGTTTCAAAAACATTATGGTGAACCTTGGATAGAAGGAGTGGAAAAGAAAAATTATATTGATTTGTGATGACATTAAGGAGGCCAATCATGCAATTCAAAGTGTGATTCATTCAAATAGAAATGCATACGGCCAAAATATAAGCACCCTTACATGGTAATTGACAGATAAACAACGAAAGGATGTAAAAGAGGTTATTGAATAATTAAATATCCCACTAGATTTTCTACAAACAGAAAGAATATCCTAACAAAGAAAGGTGAATTAGGTGGGGTTAAAAAGTATTATTGGAATACCTTGATTAAGGTAATTATTTTGGTGTATATATTTTTATATTGGTGAAACATCTTGTTTGTGTTTTTTTTCTACTAATTTGGGAATAAATAATGATTTTTTTTTTTATGTTACGATATGTTCTACCTCTATCTCCCCCAAAAAATTTGAAATTAATGTCAAACAAGTTATATATGATATTGGAAAATACATGAGGTAAGTGGCAATTTATATGCAAAGTGTAATTTGTTCAATTCATTGTCCAATTATATTTGACTGCATGTATATTACTTGTAATGTAATACTATATACTTTTTTGTGGAAACCTGTGATTTGCTTGCATCATTTGTATATGGTTATCATCTAAAGAAATTTATAAATAATATATAAAGTATCGGAGGTTAAATATTCCTCCTTTAATGTGTGAAATGAAAAAGTATCTACGTCCAACATTTTTCAATGCAAATAACACTATCTTGTACACTTAGTTGAGGAAATTGAAAAGTGTGGACTTGTACAAATAAGTTCAATGTGGATGGTTGAGAGGCACTTGAAATCATTGAAGGATTTGGTTATAAAAGGAGCACATCCTAAGGGTTCTATGGTAGAGGGATATATGGTATATCAAATGATGGTTTATATTACTCAATATCTTGATAAGATAGTTGTAATTATTAGTGTGGATCACATTTGGGATGTAAACTCCATCAACAAATTTTAAGGGGAGCACCTATTGGGGAAAGGTAGAATGAGGAAAGTTACATGTCAGTAGATGGTGGGGATTTACAATACATTTGATTTTTTGTTTTGATGTATATTGTACTTATTTGATTTTTAGTCTTCCTAGATAATCCATTATTATGAATCTATACCATGGTAAATGATTATATGTGAATTTTTTTATTTTAATACAGTTGGTTGAGAGTGGGATGCAATACATTTATACATTGCAAACAATCTTAATTGGATGAAGCTATGGACTGAACGATGTATACAATATAATAATTGTAGGTTATTATGGTATGGTTAGATATTTAAATACTTTATAGTTTTCATGTGAAGTCGTTTTATTCACTTTCCTAGGATGTTTTCGTCATTAATGAGTCACCTTCTCAACTCTAACTCTCACTTGATTTTTGACCATATTTCCTGGGAGAATGCTCATAGAACCACTTGAGTTTGACCCAAGTTCTTTCCACTTGGTATTTCATAAAATTCCACTTGCCATTCCTCCTTGTGGGTCCACAATCACTCTTTAACAACTACCTTCATATTTTTACTTCCTTATTTATTAAATAGAAATTTAAAATGTCTTACAATTTTTTTGACCAACCTTGGTCAAACTTAAATAATTCAATAGTTTAAATTCATAATTAAAAATAAATTCTTAATAGTTCAAAATCCAGGATATTACATACATCTCCCCTTAAAGTTTAACATCCTCCTTGGTGTTACTCAAGGTCCTTCTAGTCCTCTCGAAAACAAATTGGATATGAGTCTTGCATATCACTCTCCAATTCCCAAGTAGCTTCCTCGAGACTAAGGTTCCTCCATTGCACCTTTACTTTCCCGGTGGTATGGTTCTGGAGAATAATATCTCCTCTATCGAGAATGTGTTATGGTTCCCCTTGGAATTCTCCTTCTAGTTCCACCTGTATCACATCCCAATAAAGAACATGAGTGGCATCACGTACATATTTTTTTAATAAAAAAATGTGAAAATAATTATGTACTTTTATTGATGCCAGAAGTGCCAGTTGATAGACTACTAGCCCCACTCTTGCTAAAACTTTGAAGGGTCCACAATATATTGGAGCTAACTTAGTACAATTCTCAATTTCAAAGAACATTTCCTGGGTTTTACTTTTACATAAACATGATCCCCAACTTGGAAATCTGTTGGAGTTATTTTTAAATATGGATAACTTTTATGTCGGTCTTTTGCCACCTTCACGTTATATTGTATCTGTTTCACCGTTAGTTCCAATATTTTAACATATCAAGACCTAACATTAATTTTTCCACCAGACTACTCCATAAAATTAGAGTGCTACATTTCTGTCCATAAAGTATTTCAAAAGGACTTAACTTCATTGAAGGATGAAAATGATTTTTATAAGAAAATTCAACAAGATGAAAATACTTTTCCCATTTACTAGGCTTATCCATTACATACATTCTGAGCATATATTCTAAAACATGGTTTACCCTTTCAGTTTTCCCATATGTTTGCGGATGATAAGAATTACTAAAGTTTAATTGGGTATCCAAACCATTACACAAATATTTACAAAAGGTATATGTAAACTTAGCATCTCTATCAGAAATTACAACTTTAGGCACACCATGTAATCTGGGAATTTCCTTCATAAAAATATCAACAATATTTATAGCTTTATAATTGGACTTAGCAGGATTAAAATTTGTTTCCTTAATTAATTTATCAACAACAACCCTTATATAATAATTTTGATTATTATTCTTAGGAAAGCCTGTTATAAAATCCCTACTCATAACCTCCCATTTTCATTATGAAATAGGTAGAGGTTGTAGTAAACTTGATGGGTGCTTGTGCTCAACTTTTACCTACTGACATTCTAGGCCTCTTGTCAAATATTTTGCTACTTCACTTTTCATGTTTGGCCAATAAAATTCCTTTCTTAGCATGGTAATCATTTTCTGGTACGCAAAGTGTCCAAAATATGGTTTTGTTATGCATTTCCTTCAATATTAATAATTTTATTTCATTTGAATAATGCATGAGTAATCCATTTCTTCTTATTCTTAATTTTGATTCATCATTTTTTTCTTCTCCTTTAGTTATTTCTCTCTTTAAATTTGTGTTTTTCATCTTTTTCTACATTCGTTTTCAAATTTTATCTTTTAAATCTGTCTCATAACTACTACTTGTAGTCACGTAGACTAAATTTTCATGATTAATTAAAGCATTTGCATATTTATTTTTTCTACCCTTAATATGGTTTATTTCAAAATCATATTAACTTAGGAAATCTAACCATCTAGCTTGTCGAGCATTCATATTTTGCTGATCAAATAAGTATTTTAAACTAATATTATGAGACATTAGCAAAAATCTTCTTCATATGAGATAGTGTCTCCACATCTTAATGGCATGAATTATAACAGCTAGCTCCAAATCATGAGTAGCATAATTCTTTTCATGTTCTTTAAGTTTTCTATATTCATAGGCTACCACTTAATTTTCTTGCATCAACACTCTGCTTAATACATTCTTGCAAGCATCTATACATACAAAAAAATATTTATATGGATCTGCAATTTTTAGTATAGGAGCGGTAGTTAAAGGATGTTTTAATTTATTAAAACTTTCTTGACATTTTTCTGTGGAATTAAATTTTATTCCCTTCTTTTGTAATAAGGTTATATGATATGAAATTTTTGAAAAACCTTCAATAAACCTTCAATAATAGCCAATAATTCCCATAAAATATTTTATTTCAGTAATGTCTTTGGGAAGAGTCCATTCCATTATAGCTTCAATTTTATCTGGATCGACATAAATGCCTTATTTGAAAATAACAAGTCATAAATACTATATTTTATCTTCATAAAATTCACATTTGTTAAGCTTATCATATAGTTCATGTTCTGTTAACACTTGTAAAATTATTCTTAAATTTTATTCATGTTCTTGTTCATTTTTTGAATATAGTAATATATCATCAATAAAAACAATAAGGAATTTATCCAAGTATTTACTTAAAATATTATTCATTAAACACATGAACGAGGCTGGAGTGTTTGTTAATCCAAAAGGCATTACTACAAACTCATAGTGGCCATACCTCGTTCTATTTTTTTTTTATGAATATCTTCATCTTTTATCCTAACTTGATGATATCCAGATCATAAGTCAATTTTAAAAAATATCGTCGCTCCTCTTACTTGATTGAATATATCATAAATGAGAGGTAAAATATTTTTTTTTTAATGGTCATTTTATTTAATTGTCGATAATCAATACAGAGTCGTAAAGTAACATCATTTTTCTTTAAAAAAAGTACAGGTGTTCCCCACGGAGACACACTTGGTCGTATGCACTTTTTATCTATTAATTCTTGTAATTGTATCTTTAGTTCATTCAACTCTAGGATGTTCATCCTATAAGGAGAATTAGAGGTTGGTACTTCTCTAGGTACTAGATTTATGGTAAAATATCTATCTCTTTATGGAGGTAATCTTGGAATTTCTTCTAGGAATACATCTTTAAATTCATTTAAAACAAGAAACTCTGAGATATTAATTTGTTTATTTTCTTCCATGTTATCTATTACATGTACAACATATAATTTACAACCTTTATGCACACACTTTTTCATTTGTAATGATGATATTCCCTGAACATAAACTAGTTTAGGTATCCCCTTAATATTAACAACATTACCAATATCATCCATGCATAAAAATGTCTTTTTATAATAGTTTAGTATCACTCTATGTTCTTCCAAGCAAGTTATAACAATCAACAAGTCATAAGGCCACAAAGTAAAAACATTCAAATCAACATAGGTTTTGAAATCATTCACAAGAAATTCACACTTACCAACAAATTCAATTACTTTCCTTTTTGTACGTATAGCAAGATGAACTAACCATGAATTTTCGAATTTTTTTTATGTAATTTACACATCTTCCCAACTATAGGTGAAATATAACTTAAACTAGCACTAGGGTCAATGAAAATAGAGATTGGTTTATTATTTAACATACCTTTTACTTCCACCATAGAATTATGATGATCTGCTTGTCTATTTTCCAATGTTCTGTTGATTTTTGGAATGTTCCTTCCAATTTCATCAATTCTAATATTCAAGAGAAACATGCATGTTGTTGTTGTTCTTATTCCTAAGTGGAAAATCCTTGTAATAATTTGAGTCACCACACTTCCGACATTTCAAAGTTTCTCTTTGGTCGATTGTAATACCCATGTGTTGAACCTTGTATTAAATAGTGTATTTTGTTAAGTTCTGAAAGGATAAAGTGACTACACAATTATTAAGAGGCCAATGTGCCTAGGAAATGTAATGTTTTGATCATTATTAAAATAAAAAATGTTGTGATGTAGAATCATCGTTAGTGACCATGCGGTGCAGGACCACTTAGAACCTCAAAATATTTTCGAAATCTCAACATGGCAATTACGGCGAATATTTTGAAGCATGCCTGAACTGAGCACTGGGAAATATTTTGAAGCACGCTTGAATGATCGTGAGCGAAGTGGGAGTTTCCACTCCTTCTCTAGAATGTGACTGAACTAAGATAGTTGTTAGGTTAGGTTTTGGAGTAGACAAGTAGTTGGGTGGGAACCCTAAGGACCCTCTGAGATAAATAGAGGTTTTGTACGCCTAAATGAGGTTGTTGCAAGTTAGTAGGAGATTTTCGAGTTTTAGTTGTTGTTTTTATTGTAGTTGTAGCCATTTTTACTTTTGAATGAAGATAACAGAGGAAAATTGACCAACTGCATGGTGTGGACATTGTTTGCAATTCCTTGTTATTGTGTTTTCATGAGTGAATGAATGTTGTTACTAGTAGATGGAACTATGAATGTTAGTATAAGATTCAATTGTTTTTCTTCTGTTGAATTGGTGTAAGGTGTGCACGCAGAATGCAAGGAGTGCATTGAAGGGATCTGTTTCGGTTCTGAATCTCAGAAGAGATATCATGAAACTTTTCCTTTGTAAGGACTGCAAAGTGACTACTATAAGACATGAACAGTCATCCATAAGAAATCAAATAATGTGTAAGAATATGTTGCAAGGTGTGCATCAAGTAAAAAGAGAATGCCGGGAGGGAGAGAATAATTGTTTTTTAAGAGTTCTTTCGATCTGAGTTATCGAAAATCCATGAGACATAAGGAGTGCATGGGAAGTCGAAACCTTCATGAAGGCCAAGCTCAGGAGGGATATCAACTTTTAGAAGTCTATTTGAGGTCTAAGAGACAAACTCCTAAGAGGTTCAAATGTAGAGACCTTTGAAGAATTAGAAAATCTTCTAATTTAGAAGAGATCAAAAGCTCAAGAGGAGAAGTGATGGTGGTCCTTTGATCACAGTGCAAGAGATCAAAAACCATCTGATAGGATAAAGGTGCACAAGACTTAGTGCTTCACACACTCAGGTGAGATAATGCACCAAGGTTTTAGAAATGAGATTTTCGAAGCCCGAAGAGCTAGAAATCTGAAGTAAACCTCAATAGTTCGATCAACTGAAGCAAATTTGAGCCATTAGATCATCTGAGGTAAACTCAAAGCATTGGATCACCAAGGTGAATTTGACTCATCATATATCGTGAGTTTAGGAGGAGGCAAGTTTGAGACTTGAGATTTTCGAAGCCGAAAGAGCCAAAAATCTGAAGTAAATCTCAACCGTTAGATTAGACAAAGAGGATACGAGCCCTCATATCATCTAAAGTAAATATCATGCATCGGATCACTCAAAGTGAATTTGATGAGTCAAATATCAGGAGAGATGTGGCGTAGATCTGTGAGCTTTAGGTAAAGACCCGAAGTAATTCCTGAGTATCATATCAAGGACTACATGGCGTAAATTTGAGAGCTCTAGGTAAAGACCCAAAGTAATTCATAGTTGTCATATCTAGGGGAGACATGGAGAAAATATCTAGACTCTCGATAAATACCCGAATAAATCCTCGATTGGTAGGATTCCTCATACTTTGAGGAGAGATAAAATTTGAGAGTTGATAAACCCAAATTTTGAAGACCCACAGAGATCACAACCATTGATTTAAGGGTAGAGGTGTTAGCAGATCTTCTACTCTAGAATATTTCCCTATAAAGGAAACCAAGGTTTGAGATTTCAGAATTTCGAAATCTAGAATTATGAATCGACCACATTCATCGATATGGGAGAAAGAGATTTCAACTGTTGATCCCACTAAATAGATCTCAGTCGTCCTTTCGAGAGCACTATCAATATTGTGAGATTGATGATCATCTTGCGTTACGGGGATAGAAAGTGCTCAATCTTTATGAGACTGAGGGTGGGCCGCAATCGAGACCATGGTTTTAGAGAAAATACATGTGGAGGCTCACGGTAAATTGTGGGGAGAAAAGTAGTTTGACCCCAAACCACTCTTGAGTGCGCCCACAATCACATGTAGGTGTGAGGTTATCGTCCAAAATCACATCTAAGGATGGGCCAAGAGAAAATGCACGAACGCCAACACTGAGATTTTGCAAAATGCGAAAGGGAAGGTCATGGGTTTTGTGAAGCCTGTGCATGGAGCCAAGAGGACCTATGTTTAATACAGAACGAGAAAAACAAGTTTTTAGAGAGTCGTTCGACTCTAGAATCGAAGATCTTGACCAAGAGGTTGCACAACCCTTAGGAGAGAAGGGGGTCTGCATCAAGTGGTATCAGAGAAGAAGTTTTTCTTGTAGACATTAGGAAAAGGAGAGGAGACATAATAACTCAAAGTTGTAGTTTGTGTGTGACAAATATTTTACACAATGCCACCGAGGAGACGAGTGGAACCACCTTTAGCCAATCAGGCTGTAGAAAAGGAAATGCGAGAGCTTTGTGCAATATTAGAGGCGATGGAGGCAACATAGAGATGAGTACCTGATACTGGAGACATTAGTGATGCAGAGAGTGAAGGAGTAGAAGTCAAAGAAGATGCAGGAGAGGATGTTGTCAAAGAATTCTTGCTGAGAGAAGACATTATATTAGGATCTAGAGCCAAGATAGAGGTCTCAATGTATGAAGGAAATTTATATGCTGAAGAGTTGTTGGATTGGATAATATCCATGGAAAATCATTTCAACTATGAAGAGGTCGATGAAGAAAAAAGGTTGAAACATGTTATTACCAGGCTAAAAGGATAGGCAACACTATGGTGGGATGAACTGCAAGTTGAGAGGAGAATCAAAGGAAAACATAAGATAAAGAATTGGGACAAAATGGTAGCCAAGATAAAGGCTAAGTTCATGCCCAAATATTATCAGATCAAACTGTTCAGGAAGTTGCAGAACCTGAGACAGAAGGGTATGAAAGTTGAGGAGTACATAGAGGATTTCTATATTTGGAACATCAGAACTGGACAAAGAGAAAAAGATGAATAAAAAGTTGTTAGATATATAAATGGCCTGAGGTATGAAATCCAGGATGAGCTCAGCATGATGTCAGTAAGGACAGTGGAGGATGCCTATTAGTTTTCACTAAAGGTAGGGGAGACGTTGGCCAAAAACCAAAGCCAGTGAGAAAGAGGTAAAATCCCAGCCCCAAACAAAGTCAAGGGAGTCACCCATGACAAGGAATATAAGTCTAAGGACGAGACTGAGAAACCTCATAGTCACTCAGAAAGAGGAGGAAGTTCTCAAGGAAGACATGGTGGTGAAAGAAGTTCTTCTAGAGGAAGAGGAAGAAGCAGAGGAGGAGAAGTAAGATGATGTGCCTGTGGAAAGACAAGGCACATCTCTTGGGAATATCTTGAGAAAAAGAAAGAAGGAGGAGGTGAAGCACACATTTCAAAAAAAGAGAGAAGGAATGTTGAAGTAAAAGGAGCAGAGGATGTAACATCCCTGATGTTGAGAAAGGTTCTCTTAAAACCAGAGGTAGAAGTTGAATACATAGTGGTGGATAAGATTCCTAACTCATTGCCACCCATCATAAGTATCAACCACGATATTGACTTGATACCAGGAGCAAGTCTGCCAAACAAAGAAGCATACAAATTGACACCTCGAGATAATGAGGAAGTGAAGAACTAAGTCCAGGAATTTTCATACAAGGGTTTGGTCAGAGAGAGCTTTAGTCCATATGAAATACCAACTATGTTGAGTCCAAATAAGGATGGAGGATGGATTATTTGTACAAACTAAAGATCGATTAACAAGATCACCATCATGTATTGATTTCCTTTACCAAGAACGAATGATTTAATGGACTGTTTAAGTGGAGCAAATTTCTTTTCTAAAATAGATTTGAAAAGTGGATATCACCATATTAGAATGAGAGAAGGTGATGAGTGGAATACAACCTTTAAGATAAATGAAGGTTTGTATGAATGACTCGTTATGCCATTTTGATTAACAAATGCCCCGAGTATTTTTATGAGGTTGATTAATGAAATACTGAAATATTTCATCGGCAAGTTTGTGGTTGTATATCTTGATGATATACTGATCTTTATCAGGACTAAATAGGAGCATTTGGGACACCTGACACTAGTGGTGAGGAGACTACAATAGGAACATCTCTTGATAAATGTGAATAAGTCCTCTTTTATGAAGACATAGCTCATTTACTTGGGGTTTTTTATCTCTTCAAATGAACTGAAGATGGATCCAAAGAAGGTGAAAGCAATCAAAGAATGGTCATCACCAAAGAGTATGTTTGAGGTAAGTAGATTCCATGGATTAGCAAGTTTCTATAGGAAATTCACCGAAGACTTGAATGGAATTTGTGCACCAATGATGGGTACAATGAATAAGAAGCACACTTCTTTTAAATGGACAGAGGAGGCCAAGAGGAGCTTCGATATATTGAAGGAGAAAATATTAGAATGACCAACTATGGTCTTGCCAAATTTTGAAAAGATATTTTAGGTGAGATTTGATGCAAGTGGATTTACAATTGGAGAAGTTTTGAGTCAGGATAATAGACCTATTGCCTATTTTAGTCAGAAGTTGAATAATACCAAGAGAAAATACTCCACAGATGATAAGGAGTTTTATGCCATAATTCAAGCCCTAAAGAAATGGAGACATTACCTTGTCCCACAAGAATTTGTCTTATATAGAGATAACCAATCTTTACAATTCATAACCAGACAGGAAAAATTGAATCAGAGGCATGCAAAATGGGTTGCATTTATGCAAAATTTTACTTTTTTCATAAAACATATTGTTGGGAATGCTAACAAAGTTGATGATGCATTAAGTAGGAGATGCTTGATTCTGCAGAATTTTAGGTGAAGACCTTGGGGTTTGAACACTTTAAGGATATGTATTTTGATGATCCAGATTTCAAGGAAGCATACAAAGCATGTGAAAATCCTGTGTTGGGAGATAGAAGCCAGTGGATAGAGTATATGATTCAAGAGGGATTGTTTTTCAAAGACAATCAGTTGTGCATACCAAAATTCTCAATGAGTGATAACCTTTTGAAGGAAAAGAATAGTGGAGGATTGACTGGACATTTCGGCCATGATAAAAATTTTTAAGAGTTGAGCAGTTCATAATATTGGCCAGGTATGAAAACAAAAGTGATAGATTTTGTGAACATATGTAGAATCTGCCAACATGCAAAAGGAAAAAGACAAAACAATGAATTGTATCAACCATTTCCAATACCAGAGATGCCTTGGGATGAAATAAGCATGGATTTTGTGTTGGGACTGCCAAGAATGCAAAGAGGATTTGATTCCATATTTGTGGTGGTGGATAGATTTTCAAATATGGCACACTTTATCCATGCCAAAAGACTAGTGATGCAACACATGTTGCAAATCTGTTTTTCAAGGAAGTTGTGAGACTTCGTGGACTACCCAGAGGCGTTGTCTCGGATAGGGACACTAAATTTGTTGGTCACTTTTGGAGAACATTGTGGAAGAAATTGGGGAAAAATTTGTCCTTCAACTCATCTTATCACCCTCAGGCATATGGGTATACTGAGGTGGTAAAAAAAAGTTTAGGAAACTTATTGAGGAGTCTAGTCATTGAGCATCATAATCAGTGGGATGAGATTCTACCACAAGAAGAATTTTGATACAGTGACTCACCAAACATGAGCACTGGAAAGAGCCCATTCCAAATAGTGTATGGAATGCAGCCCAGGGGAGTATCTGAGTTGAGAGACTTGGAACAGAGTGATATTTGGAGCGCTGGAGAAGAAGATTTTGCTGCAAAAATGAAGAAGCTCCATAGCTAGATCAGAGGAGAATTGCAGAGTTCTAAACAATAATACAAGTGTAGAGTTGATCAACATCACAAAGAACTTTAATTTGAAGTAGGACATCCAGTTATGGAACATCGCAGGAGAGAAAGGTTCCCTAGCAGAACATATAACAAGTTAAATATTAAGAAGATAGGACCATGTAAGATCTTGAGGAAGTTTGATGCAAACACCTTTGAGATTGAGCTACCAGATGATGTGGTCATATCGCCCATATTCAACTTTTTAGAGTTGTATCATTATAGGAAATATGACACAGAGGGATCATAAGTTCAAGACAAGATCCAGTGGGAGAAACAAATCCCTATAGCAGAAAAACCACAGAAGGAGAATATCCTTGATCAGAGGATTGGCAAAAATACTAGGAGTAAGACCTATTTTGAATATCTGATTAAGTGGAAGGGACACCCAATAGAAGATGCCAATTGGGAAAATGAAGTTGATATCCAGAAGCGTGGAAAGTTGGTGCAAGAGATCATGGACATGATTCCATGAATTTTTGTCAAGGGGAGTATGATGCAGGAGCATCATTAGAGAACACGTGGAGCAAGAACACTCAGTGCCTTGGAATCCTCTTAGAATATCAACGATGGCAGTTACGATGAATATTTTGAAGCACACCTAAACTCAGTGTCATGAAATATTTTGAAGGATGCTTGAACGATCATGAGTGAAGTGGGACTTTCCACTCCTTCTATGGAATGTCACTGAACTAAGATAGTCGTTAGAATAGGTTTTGGAGTAGACAACTAGTTGGGGGGAACCCTAAGGACCCTCTGAGATAAATAAAGGTTTTGTATGACCAAATGAGGATGTTGCAGCTTAGTAGGAGATTTCTAAGTTTTATTTGTTGTTTTGATTGTAGCTGTAGCCATTTTTACCTTTGAATGAAGATAACATAGGAAAGTTGACCCAATGCATGGTGTGGACACTGTTTGCAATTCCCTGTTATTGTGTTTTCATGAATGAATGAATTTCATTACAAGTAGATGGAACTGTGAATGTTAGTATAAATTTCAATTGTTTCTCTTCTATTGAATCAGTGCAAGGTGTGCACATAGAATGCAAGGAGTGTGTTGAAGGGATTTGTTTTGGTTTCGAAGCTTAGAAGAGATAGAACGAAACTTTCCCTTTGCAAGGAGTGCAAAGTGACTACTGAAAGGTGTGCAAAGTCATCGACACAAATCAAACCTTCTGTAAGAATATGTTGCAAGGTGTGCATCGAGAAAAAAGAGAATTCCAAGAGGGCGAGACTAATTTATTTTCCAAAGATTCTTCAGATCTAAGTTATCGAAAATACATGAGATGCAAGGAGTACGTGTGAAGTTGAAACCTTCATGAAGGCCAAGCTCAGAATGGATATCACTTTTTAGAAGTGTAGTCAAGGTATGAGAGATGCACTCGCAGGAGGTTCAAAGGTAGAGGCCTTTGAGGACTTAGAAAATATTCTAAGTTAGAAGAGATTAGAATCTCAAGAGGAGGAGTGAAGGTGTTCGTTTGATCATAGTGCAAGAGATAAACAATCATCTGATCAGATCAAGGTGCATGGGCCTTAGCACTTCGCACACTCAGGAGAGAGAACTCACCAAGGTTTGAGAACTGATATTTTCGAAGCCCGAACAATCGAAAATCTGAAGTAAACCTCAATTATTCGATCAACTGAAGTAGATATGAGTCATCAAATCGTTTGAAGTAAACTTCAAGAATTCGATCACCAAGTTGAATCTGAGTCGTCAAATATCATAAGTTTAGGAGGAGGAAAGTTTTATACTTGATATTTTTGAAGCCCGAAGAGCTGGAAATCTGAAGTAAATCTCAAACGTTTGATCAGTCGAAGCAGATCCAAGCTATCAGATCATCCGAAGTAAATTTCAGGTGTTAGATCACTTGAAGTGAATTTGATCTGTCAGAGATCAGGAGAGACATGGCATAGATCTATGAGATCCAGGTAAATACCTGAAGTAATTCTTGACCGTTAGATCAAGGAAGACGTGGTGTAAATATCAGAACTTTGTGTAAAGACCCAAAGTAATTCAAATCTTTCATAGCTAGGGGATACATTGAGAAAATCTGCATACTCCGGATAAAGACCCAAAGAAATCCCCGATCGTTAGATCAAGTGGAAATGCAGTAGGATTCTGTATACTTTGAGGAGAGAGAAAAGTTGAGAGTTGAGAAACTCGAAGTTTAGAGACTTGTAAATATCACATCCATTGATTTAAGGGGACAGGTGTCAGTAGATGTTCTACTCTAGAATATTTCCCTACAAAGGAAACCAAGGTTTGAGATTTGAGAATTCTGAAGTCCCAAATTATGAATTTACCACAGTCGTTGATCTGGGAGAAGGATATCTAAACCATTGATCCCAAGAAATAGATCTCAGTCATCCATTTGAGAGCATCATCCAAAATCATGAGATCAAAGGTCATCTCGCATTGTGGGGATATAAAGTGCTCATTATTTACAAGATTGAGGGTGGGCTGCAATCGAGACCACGATTTTAGAGAAAATACATGTGGAGGCTCAGGGGAATTATGGGGAAAAAATAGGTTTGACTCCAAACCACTCTTGAGTGTGCCCGCAAACATGCATAGGCGTGAGCTCATCACCCAAGGTCACATCTGAGGAGGGGCTAAGAGAAAAGGCACTAACGCGAACTCTGATATTTCAAAGAACACAAAAGGGAAGGTCGTGGGTATTGTGAATACTATGTAGGGAGCCGAGAGAACCCTTGTTTAATACAAAATGAGACCAACAAGGTTTCAAAGAGTCGTTCGAATCCATAATCAAAGATTATGACTAGGAGGTCACGCAACCCTTAGGAGAGAAGGGGGTCTGCATCACATTGGCTTCTAGACAGATAAGGAAAATAGTTATAGGGGGATATGACTGCAGAAGAGAGGGGGATTGAGGGGTTGAGTACTTATTTTATATTTTATTTGCCCATTTTTGGTGTTACTGGAGAATAAAAAGTACATGATCCTCTTGGGGGAAGATGATGGGGTTACTTAATTCCAAGAAGTACATAAACCCATCCTTGGTCTGTGGTTGGGGTTGAATTTTGTTGTTGGGGACTTTTTGGTTCCTTTGCACTCTCTCATTCATTTTCCGTCATGATCACCTTTCATTTATTTTTTGTTCTCCACTCATCACTTCACCTACTCATCCCATCTGATTCAAGAACTGCTTAGGGCAAGGAAACTGAATTGCTGAGAAAATCCGTAGTTGTTGGATGTATAGACTGTTGGTGTATTCCAACTAGGGTTGATGTTTGCATGTATGCGATTCCTTTTCTCGTGTTTCAATTAACTCACAACTGTGAGTCCTGAGAGTCCCAATAGAGAGATTCTTGACCAGAAGCATTGGAGATTTGGAAGTATTGGATATCCTTAGGGACTGCGTGGCAAAGAAGGGGGTCCATTCTCTTGGGTTGTGCATATTGGGTAGAAGAGATTTGGTATACATTGGATTGATGTGAGTGTTGAAAGTCCTGTGAGAGTTTGAGGGCTAACTTGCTTAGGAAGATGACTGACACACTGGAATCCATCCTTGTGGACCCATAGCTCTGGATCGAGGTTGACACTATTGTTGAGACTTGGAAAAGAAATGTCTATGGTTGGGTGGAGTGTCCTTGTTCTGCAGCTAGTTGGGGTCTTGTTTTCAAAAAAGACAAGTTCTCTCTATTATGGTTATTTCCCTGTGTATGATTTATTCCACTGAGTATTTATTTATCTTTGAATTTAATATTTAGAATATGCATGCTTGTTGGTTATTGTTGTGCATGGATTAGTTTATTTTGTGGAATGAATATTTGTTTCCGTATGTTGTTTTCACGTCTCTTAATGAACTTAGACGTGATTTTAATTGAGATAAACTATTAAGAACCAAATATCAATATAGCATAGAAAAACCTCAGAAAAAGTACTCAACACCTTGAAAAAGAGATAATTTCAGATAATAAGCCTCTTCGAGGGGGCAACCTCCTTTTACCCCAGTTAAATGTTCAAGTACAATATGATTCCAAATGAAAATGTCCCCTTGGTATATATAGGAGACTAGGAGGTATAATTACAACTAATGGAATAAAGTTGACATAAATAAAATAACATTACTAATGTAATATGCCCCAATTAAGGGGTAATGAGCCAATATTAGGGATTAACATGCCCCTCCCCTTGAGACAAGTGTTGTTCGCAACACTTGAGTAACTCTGGATCTTTCTGTATAAGAGACCCATCTTCCCAAGTGGAATCTTTAGCTGGTAGTTTCCTCCATTTAATGAGATACTCTGAAATGGATCTAATCCTCAACTAGTGAATTCTTGTGTCAATGATGGATTTAGGATCCAATATGATTTTTCCTTCCTCGTCAAGTTCTAGAAATATAGTTTGAACTAGGATCTTGTCACCTATAACCTTCTTTAAGCATGAAACATGGAAAACTGGGTGTACTCGTGAAGATGCAGGGAACTGCAATTTGTATCCCATAGTACCAATCTTTTGCAACACCTTATAAAGGCCATAGTACTTTGGTGATAATTTATTATCCTTCTTGGATTTATTGAGGGACATTTGTTTGTATGGTTGTAGTTTTAAAAGAACCCAATCCCCTACTTCAAAAATTCTTTCACTACGATGTTGATATGCTTGTTGTTTCATGCGATTTTGTGCCATGGGCAGGTTTTCCTTTAATATTTGGAGAACTTCTTGTTGATTCTCGATGTGATTTTCCACTGCTTGAAACTTACATTTTTCTTTTAAAGAAGAAGTGATGGAAGGAGGGTGGTATCCATAAAGTTCCATAAATGGTGTCATTTTTGTTGCAGTATGAATAGGAAGCGTTATACCACCATTCTACCTAGGGTAACCATTTTAACCATATTGTTTGTTTATCAGAGACAAAGAAAGGAAGGTATTCTTCCAGACATTTGTTCACTATCCTAGTTTTCCCATCATATTGAGGATGATAGGATGAGCTATGAGCCAATTGAGTACCCAAACAAGAAAATAATTCTGTCCAAAAATGTCCAGTGAAGATGGGATCTCTGTCACTTACAATAATCTTTGGGCTTCCATGTAACTTTTGAACTATCTCCATGAATGCGATGGAAAATGTACTAGCTTTGAAGGGATGAGAGAGTGCATAAAAGTGTGCGTACTTGGTCATTCTATCAACAATCACCGTGATGACACTCTTTCCTTCAAGCTTCGGTAACCGTGTGATGAAATCCATGGAAAACTCCTCCCAACGCTAACTTGGGATGGATAATGGTTGTAAAAGACCTGTGGTCTTAATTGTTTCCACCTTATTTTGTTGGAAAACCAAATATTCTGCCACAAACCTTTGAACATCAGTTTTTAGACCATCCAAAAAATTATCCTTCTTGACTCTATTGTAGGTTCTCAAAAATTCTGAGTGCCCTCCTACTGGAGAGGTGTGCAATTCCAATAGTACCTTTTGTTTGAGTTGGGAGTTCTTACATAAATATAAGAGATATTTGTACCATAGTGAATCATTTTTCCATGTAAATGTATCTGATCCACTAGAATCCTGCTGCAACCTTTGAATGAGATTCCACATTTTTTCATCATTCTTCAATTCATCCCTTGCTTCTATTAACCAATCAGGTTGGATGATCGAGATAGAAGAGAGAAAGGCCTCAACATAATCATCTATTCTTGAGAGTGAATCTACCACACCATTTTTCTTCCGCTTTTTATAGACGATTTCAAAATCATAACCCAATATCTTGGTTACCCTTTTTTGTTGTTCTTCTGAAGATAGTCGTTGTTCCAAGAAGTATTTAAGACTATCATGATCTATTTTTACCTTGAAGTGCCTACCTATTAGGTAAGGCCGCCATTTCTTGACTGCATGTAGTATTGCCAACATTTCCTTTTCATAAATGGGTTTGTGTAAGTCCTTTCCCTTGAGTGGTTGACTTTCAAAAGCTAGGGGCCTTCCTTCTTGCATTAGGACAGAACCAATTCCATTTCCCGAGGCATCACATTCCATAATAAAAGTTTTTGTGAGGTCTGGAGTGGTCAAGGAAGGATCTTTGCACATCACCTCTTTAAGTTGTTCAAAATCTTTAGTTTCCTTTTGAGTCCATGAAAATGCATCCTTCTTAGTTAGTTCGTTAAAGGTGCTACTATTCTTCCATAGTTCTGAACAAACTTGCGGTAGTAACCTCTCAAACCCAAAAATCCTCTAACATTCTTCAATGTTTTGGGAATCGACGAGTCCATGATGGCCTTAATCTTGTTAGGGTCTACCTTGACACCTTCATGAGATACAATATGACCCAAATACTCTACCTCATTTACTGCAAAGAAACATTTGTATGGTTTGTTATATAGATGTTGCTCCTTTAGTAGTTGTAGCAACTTGTCAACATGTCGCACATGATCCTCCCAAGACTTTCTATAGATTATTATATCATCAAAAAATACTAAGACAAATTTTCGAAGGAAGGGCTTGAAAATGGAATTCATCAACCCTTGGAATGTGGAAGGTGCATTTGTAAGGCCAAAAGGCATGACCAAAAATTCATAATGGCCTTCATGAGTTCAGAATGTTGTTTTGGGGATATCTTCTTCCTTCATTTTTATTTGATGATACCCTGAACGAAGATTAAATTTTGTGAAATAGATTGCTCCATGTAGTTCATCTAACAATTCATCAATGACAGGAATGTAGAACTTATCTTTAATAGTGATATTGTTGAGCTCTCTATAATCTAGACACATTCACCATGAGCTATCTTTCTTGAATACCATTACCATTGTTGCAGAGTAAGAACTTTGGCTAGGTCTAATAATGCCAACCTCTAACATTTCTTCAACCATGTGCTCAATTTCACTCTTCTGGGTGTAAAGGTATCTCTATGGCCTGGTGTTAGGAGGAACACTCCCAGGAATTAGGTGAATTTCATGATCATGTTTTCGAGTAGGTGGAATACCTTTGGGAATATCTTCAAATACTTTGGAATGCTTATCAATGATCCCTTGGAGATCTTGAGGAATAGATGGCTTAGATGTTTGAACATCTAGTGAGAATAGTTATGCGATAACACCTTTATGCCCATTTTTCAATAATTTTGTCATGCCATTAGAGGTTATCACCTTACTGGGTTTCCTTGTGATACCTCTTAACTAAATTTCTTTTCCTTCCAATGAAAATTTCTTGAAAATTAAAATCCATTGTTCCTAATGATTGTAACCATTGGATTCCTAGTACAACATCTGCACCACCCATGGGTATATAAATCATTGGAATATTCATTACATATTCCCCCATAGTAAGATTGATATTATTGCATTTTCCTGAGTAATTGATAGTTCCTCCATCTATAATCATTACCTGAAACTCTGGCACCGGATATACAAAGCAATTGAGAGCTTTGGCTAATTTATAGTGAATGAAATTATGAGTACTACCATAATCAATTAGGACTATTACCTTTTTCCTTTTGATGTATCCTTCGATCTTGAGGTTTTGAGGAGTGCTAATTCCATCCAATGCATTACACGATATCATGGGAGTCAACTCTTCACACGAAATTTCTACTACGTTTTCATCTTGATATGGTTCTTGTTCTTGTTCATATTCCTCTTCACAATCTTGTAATTTTTAAACATGCAAAGTAAAGAAATGCATATAGATTCTTAAGCAATACAGAAATTAATCAATGGCTCATACACAGAGTACACAGAGATTTTATACCGGAAACCCTCAACTGGGAAAACCTTTCTTATTTTCATTATATTGAATTTCACCATTCTCCATACAGTATATACAATAATTTTAGGTATTCCATAGATACGAAAACCCTAATCCCTTAATTTGGTATTAATTTACAAATCCACTAAAAATAGCAAAATCCACTAAAAATAGCAAAAACTGCCCCAAAATTTTTTTTGGGGCACTGCCCCGAACGCTGTGCGTAACCAAGGGGGGCATACCTACCCCCCCCTGGGACCCTCCTAGGAAAGCGCCCAATGCACACGAGAAATATCTAGGTGAAGGAATTGTTGTTATCGGACTAATCGGTAGGTGCAGACACTAACTAATCTCCCTAGATCCACCTAGATCTAGAACAAAACAGGACAAAACATGATGCTTTCCTTAAGTTTTAAATATTGAATTTAATAACCAAAGAGGGATGGGTGACATACCATTTAAATATCACTTCCTCTTGCTATCACCATCCTATCTCCATTCCAACGCTCATACAATGATGACCCTACAGAAGAATACAACCAACCAAAGTGATAGCAATAACATAAACTCAATATAAACCTATGGATGTGATCAAGGAATCATACAGTAAAACACAACAAGATTTATAGGAAAGAATCATATTATTGTATCATATTAAATGTGAAAGAGAGATTACAACCATGGCCTTGATGTCGTAAGGTCCCTTCCAACT
>ML796809.1:173304-184134 GCA_009831015.1 Picea engelmannii | reverse complement strand
CCTGTTTCTTTCAAACTTATGTTAGTTCCACATGAGTTTGTCTTCAGTAGATACATCTACATTTGAGCTAATCAGTAGAATAGGAAGTCCATTGTATCTATGTTTTTTCTACAGGACCTATCAGGGAGATTAGGATCGAAGCTTAGCCTGGACTTTGAAAGGACAAACATCGTTAATAAGGTACATATCTTTCTTCTTCTCCTTCATATGTTAGCTTGATTATACCTAAAAGGATGTTAGTGTCCATGTTAAGAACTTTTATGTCTTGTCCTTAGGAGTCTAGAGAACAAGAGGGAATCTTCTTGTCCACAGTAGGATTCACCTTTCACACCATGCTACAGAGGCCAAAGGTCAAAATATCACTTTTGGTAATGCAGAGACATAATCGAATGGACACAAGGGTAGAGGGGAGAAATAAACCTTGATATAGACTATGAGAAGCCTCAAAATAGAAGTATAGAGTTACAAAGTGGACAATGAGAGGCTGATGAGAGAATAAAATTAGATAAATTCTCAAGGGATGCAGAGCTTAAATCACTTCTAGAGGAAAATAAAGAATGGATCAAAATAAAAACAAGTGGGAGAAGGAAGGTGTCATGAAAGAAGAGATAACCACATGAAAGTTGGTTATTCAATAACTGCTAGAAGAACTCATAGAAACCACTCACCTCCTTACTCAACAATAAATTCTTATGCATCTAAAGAGTCCATAAGTAGTCCATAGGTGTCTCATGTTAGGCACCAAAGAAGAAGGCATGAAGTGGACATATTGCAAGGAGATTTGAGGAAGATTAAGCCACCATTCTTTGATGGTGAAAGAGAAAGTGAAAATGATGTTGAGGCATGTTTTCTTGGACTTAGGAGATATTTTCAATTTCATAACTATTCATCAAACCTAGAAGCCAGAATTACCAACTACCATTTACATGGGAAGGTTGCAATGTGGTGGAACCAGATGAAGCAAGTTGAGCATATTAATGAGAATATGATCACTTGGAAGAAGTTCAAGAAGTACTTTCAGAAGGAGTACCCCTTAGAGAACTTATATGTTAAGAAAATGCAAGAGTTCTTTGAACTTAAGCTGGGAAGCACAACCATGGAAGAGTATGAGAATACGTTCTTGGGGTTGTTAAATTATGTGGGGCTTATAAAAGATGAGAAGGTGAAAATAAAGAGGTTTTTAAGTTGTTTTCCTTTCTTTTATAAAGAAAAGATTCAGTATGATGAACTTAATACCTTGACTGAGACCATCAGGAATGATAAATACCTGTATGAGCAAGGCAAGGGAACATAATCCATGCAGAAAACTTGGAAGGATACGCAGAAAGAGAAGTCTTATCAAAGGAAGAAGGGATTCAAACCTCATTTGAATAGAAATGAACCAAAAGAAAATCATCAAGACCAATATGCTAAGGATGAATCCAAGAAAGAAGACTCCTTGGGAAAAAGGGGAAGACCACCAATTCAATGTTGGGGATGCAAAGAACATAATTTGTACAAGGATTTCCCTCATAGAAAGGAAAAAGTGAATACCATGCACAACATCCAAGAGGATACAACAGTAGAATACATGGGAAGGCTTTATCCATCTTTAGATGATCGACAAATAGAGTACTAGTCTAATATGATCAAGGTGGAAGGTAATATCATTAATCATCCTATTGCTATTTTAACTGATTCAAGAGAAACTCATTGTTACATTGATCCTAAAATAATGGATAGATTACATTTGGAGAAAAGTAAGATTGAAAAATCAAGTTTGGTTCAACTAGCCACTGGAACCAAAATGAGAATCCATGAAATGGTCATAAGTTGTTCCATAAGTATTAATGGTGTGAATACTAAATTTTATCTAAATATTATACCATTAGGGTCTTATGATATTCTATTTGGAATATATTGGTTGGAAAAACAATATTCTTCCCTAGATTTTCATAACAAGACATTTACATGTCTTGATGAAGAAGGAAAACATAGCATTGTGAAAGGAGTTCTAAGACCCATCTCTATAAGCTAGATTTCAGACTTACAACTGAAGAGATGTTTCTAAAAAGGGTGTCAATTGTATGCATCCCATGTGGAGGAACCAAAAAAGAAAAAGGGGCCAAGACTTGAAGAATTCTTGGTACTACAAGAATTTGAAGATATAAATGTGCTGAACCTGCACAGGTAAGATCTAGCTAAACAATAATACACACATTTGCAGAGAGAATAGAATAAAAAAGGAGAAGGAGAGAAAAGAATGAAAGAATTATCATTAACCATTTCCACACTCAAAGAGCGAATAATTTACAATATATATAGGATACATGAGTAGATAATGATCCATAGTGGTGGTCTAGAGTGATCTGGATGCACACCAGTAGTTATGGTAGTAAACTACCACCTAGTCTAGTCTCTCAGGCAATTATGGGAGTGAACTGCCACCTAGTTGAGTTAACTAGTCAATTAGTCTTCAATTAACTGACTAAACAAAGATTAGTTAGGAGTTAACTCAAGAAATCAAGGGTAATGCACAAGTATGGTGATAATCCCAAGGCAAGTGTGCATTACCTGGTGATGATCCCAATGTTGCATGGTGACAAAACCAATGCAGTATCTAAACTCAACTCAACTAGTCAAATTGAAATGTCAACTAAATGAAAATATTCTCCAGGTGGAATATTCTCCCCTAAAATATAGGAGACTAGATAATGACTAATTATGATTAATAAACAAGGAAAAACCTTAGGAAAATTAAATCCTAGGTGTGTGTGAAGTAACTCCAATATAAGATGTATTCCAAGAAATATTATGTTTTCCACAAAAGTGGGAGATATATTTTTCTATTCATTTAGTGCTAGGAACTGCCCCGGTGTCAAAAACACCTTAGAAAATGAGTACACCAGAATTAAAATAATTACAAATGTAGTTGGAAGAATTGTTGAATAAAGGGTACATACATGGAAGTGTTTCACCTTGGGGAGTACCAATACTCTTTGTTAAAAATACGGATGGAACTTTGAGACTATGTATTTATTTCCGAAAACTAAATAAATCCACTATAAAGAACAAGTACCCTCTACCCAAAATTGATGACCTCTTTGATCATCTAAGAGGGGGAACTATATTTTCATAGATAAAATTGAGATAAACATACCATTAGGTAAGAATCAAGGAAGAAGACATCAATAAGACAACCTTTAGAACTAGGTATGGGCATTATGAATTTGTAGTGGTTCCATTTGGACTATCCAATGCACCCGTTCTCTTTATGTGCTTAATGAATGACATATTCAGAAATTATTTGGATAAGTTTGTGTTGGTATTTCTGGATGACATACTTGTCTATTCTATGTCATAAGAAGAGCATGAACACCACCTAAGACTAGTATTGCAAGTGCTAAGAGAACATCAGTTATATTCCAAGATGAGTAAGCACTCTTTTTACCAAGAACAAATCCATTAATTGGGACACATTATTTCATAACAAGGTACATCAGTAGATCGAGAGAATATTGAACTCATTAGAAGATGGCCAACACCCAAGAATGTTTTAAAAGTCATATGTTTTATGGGATTAGTTGGTTACTACATAAGGTTTATAGAAGGGTTCTCTAAGATTTCTCATCCCATAACCTCTTTGCAAAAGAAGGGAATTAATTTTGAATGGACAACAGAGTGTGAAGAGAACTTTAATCTGCTGAAAGAATTACTTACTAGTGCACATATTTTAAATATTGTTGACCCACATGAAAGTTTTGCGGTTTGTACAAATACATGCGAGGAAGGACTTGGTGGATTCCTCACTCAAAATGAACATGTCATTGGTTATGAGTCCAAAAATCTTAAAGAACATGAGAGGAACTATGCCACCCATGACTTGGAGTTTGATTCCATTGTTCACACATTGAATATGTGGAGGCATTATATCATGCGAAAGATATTTGAATTAAGAACAGAACATAGTGGTCTGAAATATCTTTCTGAACAACCGACTTTGAATGCTAGGAAAACGAGATGGATGGAGTTTTTAAGTGAATACAATTTCGACATCAATCATATCAAAGAAAAATAAAATAAATTTGTTGATGCACTTAGTAGAAGAGTACATCTCACGAATGCTATAGTTGTTAGTACGCATCAGTCATATTTAAAGAGCGGAATTTTAGATGTTGTTGTAACATACCAACATTACTTACACGTAAAAGAAACCTTACAACAATAAGATGTACAACATAAAATGAAAGAGTATGAGATGAAGGAACATGGATTACTTATGCATAAAAAAGAATTTATGTTCCTAGTTCTCGAGAGCTCAGGAATTTGGTATTAAAAGAAATGCATAATGTTTCATATGATGGACATCCCAATTAGAAAACAATTGCATCAATAAGAAGACAATTATTTTGGCCGAGAATGAAAAATGATGTTGTTGATTACATTTCTAGATGTATGGAATGTTAGAGAGTGAAGGATGAGCATAGGCACCCAACGGGTTTGCTACAACCCTTACAAATTCCAGAGAAGAAATGGGAAGTGGTAACCTTTGAATTTATAACAAAATTTCCCAGGACAACAAGACAACATGATTCGATCATGCTAGTGGTTGATAAATTGACAAACCATGCTCATTTTGTTCCTGTAAAAAAAACTCATATAGTAGCTAATATTGCAGAAAATTACGTGAAAGAGATTGCTAGGTTTCATGGGATACCTAAGGCAATTGTCTCAGACAAAGATACAAAGTTTACCTCAAATTTATGGAGGGGATTGTTTAAAATTATGTGAAAGAGATTGCTAGGTTTCATGGGATACCTAAGGCAATTGTCTCAGACAAAGATACAAAGTTTACCTCAAATTTATGGAGGGGATTGTTTAAAGGATTTGGTACAAATATGAACTTTATCAAAACATACCATCCACAGTTAGATGGGAATACAAAGAGAGTCAACCAAGGAATTGAAGACATGGTGAGGGTGTATGTGATAGATAAGACATCTAAGTGGGAAGATTACATACACTTGGTTGTGTTTTCCTATAATAATGGGTATCGATATTTATTGAAAATGATCCCATTTGAAGCTTTGTATGGTAGGAAATGAAATACTATAGTAATTTGGGATAACCCAGCAAACACAATGGTACTTGGGCTAGAATTACTCAAGGATATGGAAGACTAGATGGTTAGGATTAAGAAGAAATTAAAGGAATCTCAATATATATAGAAAGTTTATGGAGATAATAACATGAAAGGTAGTGAATTTAAAGTGGTGGAGCATGCTCTTTTAAAAGTGAAGCCCAAGAAGATCTCTTTGAAGTTGGGTAGTTGTACAAAGCTGACAACCAAATTCCATGGTCCATTTGAGATATTGGACAAAATAGGTCCAGTTGAATACATGCTTGCAATGCCTTCTTCCATGAATGTGCATAATGTGTTTCCTATCTCTTTTATTAAAAAATATGTGCATGATCTAACCATGTTATTGATTGGCATATGATTCAGGTAGAGGCAGAGGAAGAATTTCATGTCCAACCACTGCAAGTAGTGGAAAAAAAAGTCAAAATGCTCTGGAACCAAGTTATAGAGATAGTAAAAGTCTAGTGGACCTGCTATGGTATTGAGGATGCTACTTGGGAGCATGAATATGCCATGCAGATAGAGTACCCACAACTTTTTGAATAAATTTTGGAATTTTGATTCTTGTTTTGTATATGCACTGAGGACAGTTCCAAAATAAGGGGGAGGGAAATCTAATACCCCGGTTTTGAACCCCGTATTAAATATTGTATTTTGGTAAGTTATGAATGGTCAGATTTCCTAAACAATTATTAAGAGGTTAGTGTGCCTAGTAAATGTATTGTTTTGATCATTATTGATATAAAATGCATCGTTGGCTGCTAGACAGACAATGAAAAGAGTTATAGGGGGATATGATTCCACAAGAGAGGTGTCTTGAGGGGTTGAGTACTTATTTATATTTTATTTACCCATTTATGGTTTTAGTGGAGAATAATAGTTACATGAGCTTCTTGTCGGAAGACCATGGGGTTCCTTAATTCCAAGAAGTACATAAACCCATCATTGGTCTATGGTTGGGGTTGGTTTTTGTTGTTGGGGATTTGTTGGTTCCTTCAAACTCTCTTTTGTTGTTGGGGATTTGTTGGTTCCTTCACACTCTCTTATTAATTGTCCATCATGTTCACCTTTCATTTCTATTATGTTCTCCACTCATCCTTTCACCTACTCATCCCATCTGATTCAAGAACTGCTTGGGGGAAGGAAACCGAATTGCTGAGAAAATGCATAGTTGTTGGTTATATAGAATTCTAGTGTATTCCAACTATGGTTGGTTCCTGCATGTTTGTGATTTCTTGGCCTATGTTTCAATTAAATCACAACTACAAGTATTTAAATTCCTAGTAGAGATATTCTTGACCAGAAGCATTGGAGCCCTAAAAGATATGGACATCCTGAGGGATTGTGTGGCAGAGAAGGGAGCCCATTCTATTGGTTTTTGAAAACTGGGTAGAAGAGAGTTGGTGTACTTTGCATTGTTGTGAGTGATTAAATGCATGTAAGAGTCTGAGGGTTGACTGGATTGGGAAACCGAGTGACACCCTGGCATTCATTCTTGGGTGGAACATCCTTGGTCTGCAGCTAGTTGGTGTCTTGTTTTCAGAAAAGATAAGTGCTCTCTGTTATGGTTATTTACCTGTGTATGATTTATTCCGCTTTGTATTTATATATATTTGAATTTAATATTTAGAATATGCATGCTTGTTGGTTATTGTTGTGCATGGATCAGTTTATGTTGTGGCATGAATATTTATTTCCGCGTGTGGTTTTCATGTCTCTTAATTAACTTAGAAGTGATTTAAATTGAGAAAAATCAGTGTGAAGTGAGTCCCTAGACTCCAACGTTCCTCTCCTGCAGATGGTTGGGTGTGTTACAGTCAGATTAAGTGGCGTACCCCAACCTGTGGGTGGTTGGGTATGTTAAAACCATGTTTTTATTCTAAAAAATAACTAATTATGTTTCCTTATTCCCAGATTGATTATAGAGTTTATTACCTTTATAGTTACTCCCTTGATAACTTTGTTGATTATTTCCAAAATTTTTATCATAAAATTTATTTCCTTTTCCTTTTTGTTCAAATTTATTACGCTTTTTATCTTTCCACTTATTTACATTTTGATTTTTGTTTTTATTTTTTTCATAACTGAAATTCTCCTTCCTCATTGTTTCTTCTAAAGTTCTTGGGTTATCGTATTCAAGTATTTATTTATAAACATGAGGTAGAAAACTTATAAAACATTGAATATTTGGCTTTTTGTCAACAATATAAGACACATAATGCAACAAACTTAAGAAATTACTACACAAATCCTTCATTGTCATACTTCCCTATTTTAAATCATAAAATTCCTTAGCCTTTTCCTCATAATATTGTTCTGAAAAGTTTTTTTTTATATATATTTCTAAAATGTTCTCCAAGTTACATATCATTCTTTAATATGTTTTACCTTTTTTATATGTTTCCACGAGATCTAAGCTTTTCCAATAAAATTATATATTTCCATTTTTGCTTTTAATTCACTAGAATAATTATATATTTGGAAGTATTTCTTGATTCCTAAAATCCATGCTTGAACTTCTTCTCTTGTTTCAATTTCATCATTGAACAGAGGGGGATTGATATTTTTAAATTCCCCAGTGATTTCATCATAAGACTTGCATTCCCTTTTAGTTTACAACTAGTTGTTATTACTGCTTTCACTTGAATCTTCATGTTTTTGTTTTCTTTTACTATCCAATTTTTCATTATTAGATTCAGTGTTAGTATTCAAAGATGCTTGTTTTCTTACTTTTTGTTTGCATGCTTTGTTTCCAATTTTGTTAAATCCAAATTCCTTATTCTTAAGGTTTTCATGATCATGTAATTTGTTTAATAATACATCATTTAATTCTTCTTGTGCTTTTAGGATAAGTTCGTTATCATCCTTCACACTTTATCATCCTTCACACTTTCTAATTCCACCTTAAGGTCTTTAACTATTTGTAACATTTATGACTAATTATCATTTCTACTTTCATTTAGATTTACCCAGATATTCTCCTCATTAAAATTTTCTTGTTCCACATTATCATGATGTTTAGGATGATAACCCCCTTCTCCTGACATTGAATCGTATTCCTTTCTCTGTATAGCAATACAACAAGAGAATTTTCTTTTCTCTTTATTTAATAATAAGTGAGAAGAAAATTCATAAATTCTATCAGTCTATATTGAAAAATAAAGATTAAGACTTCCTACTGCTATGGTAATTTATATGTAATCTATATATTGTGTTGATCCCTCTTAGGCCAAGTGTTGAAACCTTAGCTTTGATACCATTTTGTCACAAACCCTATTTTTTTTTTTTTTTTTTTTTTAAATAGTATAAAAGAAATTTACATATCTATAGACATTTGTATGCTATACTTTAGGGTTCCTATTCATATTATAGGTTCATATTTATTGATCAAAATAACAAACCTATAGTCACTCTAAGATTTTATATTCACTCTTGATATTTAAAAACTTACATAGAAACCTTACCAATTTTATATCCATTGGACTAAAATTATTAACACTATAAAGAATTTTAATATACATTATAAGTCTTTCAAATAACAATATATATCTTTCAAATAACATTTCAATTCTTTATCAAAACCTCGCATACTATATACCTCTAGAAAATATTTAGGGTATATGAATTAAATTTCCTTATACCAAAGTCAAACAGAAGTATCCTTTCATACTCTTATGAAATATTACGTATTAAATCAACACATCACTCATATTAAATTTACATATTGTATGATTTTAATGTTTATTGTCATCGTCATCCTTTGCAAAGGTAAACTAGAATACATTTGGAAAACATTTCATGAAGTATCGTCGAGGTTTTAAAGGAGTTATTTCGTGAAGTCATTGATTTTAAACAAGTGTTTCTCCGATAGGACAACACGTGGAGGAAGTACTGGATCTCCATTTCAACGATGGTTTCAGGATTCCTATAAGGTTGTCTGAAACCCCAAGGTTGTCATTTCTCAAGTTTTGATTGTGTTCTGCTTGAGGAATTTCCCTGTAGGGTTACTCTACGTGAAGAGTCACCCTATAGGCTTGCTCTGTGTGAGAAGTTACCCTGTGAGTTTGCTCTACGCGCAAAGTTACTATGTAGGATTTCTTTTTAGTAGAGTTATTCGTTCCTCGAAGGTTTTCCACCATGGGAAATGGTTTTCCATCTAGAGAAGACCAAACTATTCCTCTTCTATAAGTAAAGTCGTGTCATTTTTATTTAACATAAATCGTTACAGTGTCCTTCCTCTCTTTATATATTTTGTTTTTCTATATCTTGAGACTAAAATCAAATCTTTGTTACATGCCTGTTTGAATATAATCCCATGTGTTTTTCTCTCTCAAAGGTAGTACACCAAAGTTCATTCCTGCATTGTTAAGTGTCCATTTATACTAGCACAGTCGCTAATTTGCGGTTGAGAAAGCCGAAAGGTATCGGCTGGTAATTAATGGTTGTGGTAGTTATATCATTTGATGTCTTTGTGTATAATGTGAACATGGATTCCTCCTGGACACGCATGCTCGAAAATGAAACGCTCCATGCTCATGCAATAGGTGGGTATGAAACGCGTGGACATCTGAGATGCACAGACCTACACCTAAGACGCACAGACAGTTGAGGAGGAAGTTGAAGTAGTGCTGGTTAATAATTCAAACATAGCAATTATATGGTGCTACAGTAATTTCTTAATATGATTAGGTAAATGTTAAAAAGTAAACAGGTTAAGGGATGCATTCATAAATACAAGGAAGTTATGAAGAGTAAATGACATTCATTGATTTGGGAGGACGACAAAGAATATTCCAGCATCTTCAATTGTTAGCCATCAGATTAGAATTTTAGATTAAAAGGTCATTAATGGTGCCCATTACCAATAAATATAGGCCTTTCGACTTATGATATCTCAAAAGTTTAATTTCTTTATTTTTCTTGAATTTATTCTAAGAGAATGAATATGCATTAATGCATTTTATTTGTTGTTTTTATTTTGGGTCTAAAACATATGGGAGTAGCAACCCTATTCCAAAATGGAACCTCATGGGTGGCATTATCTCATAATCAGGTATGTGTTTCTTACAGTTTAATCTCTAGGAGTCGAGCTGAGGTTTTTAATCCAGAATGGGTTGTAAATATATAATTAATACTTTAAAGATTATGGTTTTTCCACAGTTACGGTTCCAAGTTACCTCTGAACATAGATGTAATATTTATTTTGAGACTGGACTGAACTTTGAGAGCTCTGAAGCTATTTTTTTTCTTAGGGCTACAAGATTCATCGTAGATGGATTTTCATGGTATTTCCGTACCACTAAAATATAAGTAATTCTACGTTGAACAAATCTTTATGGGTTTTATTTGTCCCTTTAGATTCTTAATAAGGATTTTGTTTTCTCTTTGTTTATCATTTCGCCTATATTTACCTGTCAAGTAAAATTCTTTTACGAAATGAAATTACATTCGTATACTTAGAGTATGTTTACAAAGAATACCCTCGGTAATTTTTATTTACTTTCCTTAGTAAAATATCTATAACTATAATTGCATTTAAAGTAGCATGTAGTCCTATTCTTTAACTAGAATCTCCACATCAATTTGTCTCTTATTTACATATGATAATTACTCCTGTGTAATAAATATATGTCTCTATTTATGTTGACTTCTATGAATTTAAAATGTAATTATCTAAGTAAACATAGGCGATATACGTCTCTCTTTATTTT
>ML796809.1:149982-170318 GCA_009831015.1 Picea engelmannii | reverse complement strand
AAATCTTGTTTTGGGTGTTTCTTTAAAAAGATCTTAAAAAAAAAGTTAGTTGAAAAGTTGGTTAAAGAGTTTAAATTTGCAAATATTTATTTGTCAAAAGAAGTAGGTTTTATTTTAATTTCATTTAATGTTCTTATCTTTAATCTCTTAAAAACACACCACTAGTTTCACTACCACCTCCTTGACTTAAAGCAACCACTAAAAATTAACTATAAATCAAAATTTATCAAAGTTTTTGTTTGTAGGGTCCATCAACTAGTCTAGGCTAGAGCCTTGATTTTACATTGGAGAAGAAACTATTCAAGGCTATAAAACAAACATAGGAGTATGTGCTATGGAGTGTCAAAAACTCCAGTAAATGTGAAAGTTATCCGGGACCCCCCACTAACACAAGGGCTAAACACGAAGTTGCGTGCGGAAAGGTAGCGAAGATAACCCCTCCAAAGTTGGACCAATCATAGTGGGGAATAAATATAGAGGGATTATCTTGGAATTTCGTTGATTGCATTTTCCGCGGAGCTTTGTTGGTCTCGAATCCCTTCAATTTACTCATTCGTCTTCTGGAACACTTGATTTCGATACCCTTGATAGGTTTTAGGCTTGATACTTTGTTCATTGCGGTCCACCTGACTATCGAATGTACCCGCCTGGTGATTGTTCGTGCGCTGACAACCTAGTTGCCATTATTTTAGTGTCTTACACAGGTGACTGCAGGAGTATACCGCAATACCTAGGGCATACATCGAGCAACACTTTGTAGAGTATACCCGGAGGGTGGTTCCATGTTCGAGTTGCACTTGCACAGGTAAGTTGCTCTAGTGTTGGTTGGTGCAACTATTCTTCCAACTAGCTAGTGGCTTGATTTCCTTATCTCATAGGAACTTTTCTAGTGTGTGTTGGTTTTCAAAGTTAGTAAAATCCCTAGTGTGTCATTGATTTTCTCACACAATGGAAGATCAAGAGCTTCGCCAATCATGAAGGCTTTTGAGCCTGCCACCGGTTGAAGTGGAGCCACCACCGCCACTACTAAGGTGAAGACTTGACCAGCAAGGGTCATTTGAGCTGACTAGGTAGTAGGAAACTGTACCCGAGCCATCCCATAGAGGAGAACATTTGAATCTAGAGGAACCAACCATTTCTTACCTTTTAGTGGAAGCTCTTGGTCCATATAAATCTTCGATCACTAACTTATCGGTGCCTATCGTTATACAGGTTGTCCCTTCATGGATAACACATCACTAGCATCAGATAGTGTTGCAAGTAGTGATGGAAGAAAATGTTGATACTTCAGATGGGAGTCCTCATAGTTCCTCAATGACTGCCACTACAAGGGTCATTCTTCCTCCTAAATAACCCTCGTAGGTCCATACCACTATGGTCTCGATCGCCTCTACCTCAGGCAGTGTTCCAATTCCATATATGGCGGTGATCACTGCTCCATTCACCGAGAGTGTGACAGACCCTCTGTTTTCATATGGGAAGATGGACTTTGATAAAAAATCAGTTCTATCCTACTCCACCCTATAAACCATGGGTCTAGGGGAAGGCAGCTCAAACGATCCTCTACAAGGGTCCATGGGAGGTGCCTCAGTCCCTTATAATGATTTCCCTTATGACGGGGGTCATATACCTTCGTCATCTCCTTCGATCGACAATGCTTCTCAACAACCCGCTTGGCCAACCATGAACTAAAATATGTTTGGAAAAGGTAGTTGAGGACCTTCTTCCAACACCAAGAAAGTGGGTTCTTTATTGTTCTCTTTGTTTGACACATTTGGTAACAATGCATTCTCGTCAGTTTCCATATCGGCTAGAGGCAACCCTAGTTTTGGACAACCAAATCCTGTGCAGGGTAATATTCCTGCATAGGGGAAAAATACCTCACAAGGACCTTGGAATGCATGGAAGGGATCAATCCCCTCATCAGGGATGTCAAACGGGGGAAGCCCCTTCAATGGTCAATGTAATCCCGAGCAAGGCTCTGTAGCTATGCTCGTCATATCGATAGGGGGAAACCCTTTCGAGAATATTTTGAACACAATGTCGGGAGCAATCCCTTATCAACCCTCAACTACCAATTATAGTAGTCAGCCAATGACGTCTCAACAAGTGCAGTATCCATACGCTGAACATGACCATGGTTTTTAACAAAACCCTAGTCAGCAGCCTAACTTTTCCTGGCAACTTGGTTCCATCCAAAATCTAGGCTCCTTTTTCCATGTACATAGTCAACAACCCAAGCTACCATTTCTGGAAACATTACATTTTCTAGAGTTGACAAGGTTATTAAATGACCCAATCTGTCACAATCCACGTTGGCCTCCCATGCCGATGAAGTTTCCCTTGGACATTCTGAAGTTTGAAGGTAAGACTAACAAAGATCTGGGCGATCATGTGACTACCTTTCACCTATGGTGGTCATCTAACTCGTTGAAAGATGAATCAGTCCAGCTATTTTTGTTTCAATGCATTCTTATCGGGAGGGCCATGAAATGGTACATCGATCTTGACCGCTCAAGATACTCTATGTTTGGATAATTGGACATGGTTTTTCTCAACCATTTTCAATTACCTGTGAGATATGATGTCAGGACCGAATTGTTGGCCAACTTTGAGCAAATAAATGCTGGTCATATCTCGGATCACATCCAATAATGGTGGCATAGGAAGAGTTTGATAAAGGTGCCAATACCACTAAATTTTCTTCTATAGTGGTTCATTAAGTCTTTGGTTCCTCAGTTATCCAAAGATGTTGCAACATCATGAGTATTTTCCGAGGAAGAGGTGATAATGAGAGCTCAACAACTAGAGTTGATATACTATCAGTCTGGTTTACTTTACAAAGTTTTTCTAGATGCGTCGCGGTCTATACTTGAAAAGACCAGACAGAGGTCTGGACCACATGCCAATTTCCAATGGTATCATTGGTTCAGTGCCAATGAATCGCACTAATCAACTATCAAAACAATTGCATCAATTTTTGATACAACAGAGAGAAGCCAACCAAACCCCTGGTTCAACTGTTCCCCCTACTCAAACGTTGGATGTACACAGTGTGCAATCAACGAACCTGAAGGCCACCCAATAGCCTGATGGAAAAGAGAAACAATGAAAGAAGGCTAAGGGGTATAATAAACCTACCGACAATGTTGGTGGGGGAAACACAAAAAATAAGAAGTCAAAGTATCTGTGTAACCTTTGCACAGAGGACCATCCAACTCACCTGTTCCCTCGGCTTGCGGAGGCCCAAAAGTTATTGGCGCAGCCGAAGAATGTCATGTTAAGGAACCCATTTCCTCATGGGAAAAATTTAACCCAAGCCTCTTCGAGCACGGATGGGGGCAGTCAGGGAACCCCTCCGTCTTCTAGTAATCCATCATCTGCAAATGTGTATATGTTGAAAGGTGATGTTCATATAGCAACTAGGACACATGAATATAGAATGCCAAACACTTATGAGAAGGGTAAAGAAGTTGAAAACCCATCTGTTGCTCTCCAGATCGAGAAGACATTGGGCGAAACAATGAAACACATCCCAAAAGGTGTGTTCAAGAAAACTTCCCACAATCCAAATGAGAGGGCTACCCAGAACTAATATGTGGTAGAGGATATGTCACAAACCCCTTGCGCAATGTATGCTTTGGAGGTCTTCCACAGCTACCCTTCCCAAAGAAAGGCTCTGTTAGCGGCTTAGGATCCATTGAGACCTGTAATCGAAGAATGATCATGCTTGATATGACCGACTTAAAACCTCATCTCCCCTACCACGTGGTCTGTCAGATAGTAGTGGCATACACCACGGAAAATTTTACCTGGAAAATTTTTCTCACAGTGGTTGATGAGGGTGCCTCGACATGCATGATGTTGTTGGTGTGTTGGAAGTTGTCTCCATCACCTACTCTTCTTACCACTTTTGACGATTGTTCATTTCGACCACATGGAATCATTCATTATTTCACTATGTAGCTTGGAGGAAAGTCTGTGTGTGTCGAGGTTGAAGTGGTCGATCTACCTCTCGACTACAAATTTATGTTAGGAAGGAGTTGGACCTATTCTATGCATGGATTAGTCACGAAAATTTTCTGTGTCTTTTTGTTTACACACAAGGGCTGGATCATGTCCATTGATCAGTTGTCCTTCTCTCATCCTGACCCTTCATCGGGGGCATCCACGATCCCGATGATTGATAATCCTCAGCCCAATTTCGTTAATGTAGGGGTTGTATTGTGCCCACCTTTGATGGGTACTTTTGATTACCCGCCTCCAACCGACAATGTCAAGTATATATCGGTTGTCCCTAACTAGCCTAGGGATGAAATTTTTCAAGTGTCGTCATTCCATAGGAATTACTTTAACGATCTGTGGACTCTTCCTTCCCCATTAGCCACAATGGAAGAGACAGGGCATGATGGAATGGCCATACCCTTGTCCACAGTAGAAGTTATGTACTCTATAGTCTAGCAAGCTTCCGCCAACCCTGATCTATTTCCCACATAGGAGTTAGATCCAGTTCTCGAGCATATTTGGGATCAAGGTTCCCACACTGATACTGATTATTTAGACTTATTCTTGGCCTCAGACGAGGTGATTATCAAGGAAATGACTAGTCTGGATAGAGCCTGGGACAATCTCCATCACAGATCTTATTTTCTCTCAGAGTTGAGAAGAACTGAGGCAGATGAATTCATGTTGACTATGACTGGAGATAGGTCTTGTCCTATCAATCCTTTGGCTATGCATGCAGTTTACGTTGAAGTTAATATGGAAACCATCCCTAAAACAATACCTATTGACAGCTCCAGAACCCCTGGCATCGTGGAGAATGTCTTCGTCGGAGTGGACTGCTCCCTCGAAGAGATTCAGATCTACATAGATTTATTTAAAGAATTTTGAGACAGTTTTGCCTAGTCTTACGAGGAAATTCTAGGCATTGATCCAAGAATCATCGAACATGAAATCATGACATATCCTGACACTAAGCCGGTACGGCAGATGCTTCGTCCAGTTAATCCTAAGAAAGAAGAAGTTATTAAGGGTGAAGTAGAGAAACTGCTCAAAGCTGGTTTCATCTACCCCATTCAACTGACTCAATGGGTGTCAAATCCCATTCCAGTCAACAAAAAGAAGGGTATCATTCACGTATGTACGGACTTCCATGATTTGAACAAGGCCTGTCCAAAGGATAATTTACCCACCCCATTTATTGACCAGATTTTCGATGAATGCATAGGCTGTGAGGTCTTCTCTTTCATGGATGGATTTTCGGGATACAATCAGATATAGATTAAGCCCGAAGACCATCATAAAACAACGTTTATCTATCCATGGGGTAAATTTTCTTATCGGAATATGCCTTTTGGTGATCTCGTAAGAGAGTTGATCATCCCATGCACCTCTGACTTATCTTTGAAATATGTCGTACTATCGGATTCACTTGAATCCAAACAAATGCAATTTTTGTGTTGACATCGAGTCATCTGCTAGGTTTCATAGTTTTGATAATAGGGATCATGGTCATTCCTCTAAAGGTTTAGATGATAGTTCAGTTTCCCCTCCTGTGCACAGTCCCTCAGCTTTAGAGTTTAGAGGGAAAAGCAAACTTTTTACGACATTTCATCGCAAACTATGTCAAGATCACAAAAGGGTTCATGCATTTACTAAAGAAGGACATTCCTTTCCATTGGGGTGAAGCTGCTTAGCACTCTTTCGAAGTGTTGAAATGTGCCCTCATGTCTTCCCCTCTGCTTCATCCACCCAATTATAATAAAGATTTATTATTGTACTTAATCGCTGCAGAGTCAACCATCGTTATGGTCTAGGTTCAAGAGGACGATTTGCTTGCAGAGCACGTGATTTACTACCTGAGCCAAGGACCGGTTGGACCAGAACTGAACTGCTACCATGTTGAGAAACTTTTGTTGGTAGGAGTTCATGATTTCCAATGGTTCCGTCATTATATCTTGTTTCGCAAGACCACCATCATTGTCGTTGTGAATCCATTCCAATACATTTTGACACGACGTGTAATCGGCAGAAATATCAGTATATGGATAGTTATCCTCCAAGAATTTGAACTGAATTTTGTTTTGGTGAAATCCAAAAAGTCACTAGTCTTTGCGGAACTCATCTCAGAACTTACGTTCAAGTCAGTTGATGTTATACCTAAAGAGTCTCCTATTAAAGGAGATATGTTTTTTATTGCATCTTTAGACCCCTGGTATGGAGATATACTAGTCTATCTCCAAAATTTGAAGTGCCCTGGCTCTGCCTCTCGTGATGAGCGTTGATGAATACGCCATCAGGAAAAAAACTATCTCATACTTGATGACACTTTGTATCGTCAAGGTGTAGATTGGATCCTATGTCCGTGTCTCACTCATGAAGAAGAGGAACTCATTCTTAACGAATTCCACACCGGAGCATTTGGTGGCCATTTTTATGGGTTGGCAACAACCCAAAAGATTATGTTATAAACCTATAATTCATAGTATCATCTGGTGACTGGAAATGTTTTCACTCTCAGTGTATTTTGTCTTGCAAATAATATTCTATTTCTACAAATTATTTTCAAGGAAAGGAAAAGAAAATAAAATTCATGATTGTTGATGTTGAGTGGTTTTTTCCTAACCCCATGGTGATAAACAAAAGGGAAGCAGTGCACCAGACCCTCAAAAAGGTCATTAAGCCTAAGTTTTTCCTCATATACTGCATTCATGCCTGGAGAATAAAGAACGTGCTTAGATTGACGGTCGATCTAGCGATGCGTAGATCAACAGCTGACAGTGAATTCTGGACCCCCCCGACTGGTCTGTTTTTAACGGAAAGGGGGGGGGGGTCTAGAATGGAATGTTTTTCTGGCGGGCCCCTATATCTACGTGACAAGAATCTATTGGTCCCAACTCCCATCACTTACCATTCATCGTTTTTTGACATACCCCGTCACCTCATGACATCATCCTCCATTATCCCCCCATCTTCGTCCTTGCATTTGCATAATCCAAACTTAGGGAAAAAAGAGTAATAGATTAACAAAGGTTAGAAATACAATTAGTGTAGTTAAACCAAGCTAAACGAGTTAATAATTAATTAATTAATTAATAGTTAAGTTAGTTTAGTAACTAGGTTAGTTTTTATTAATTAATATTAAATAAAACAAATACAAATTATAAAAACACAAAACAATATAAAACATATTAAAATAAAAACATAAAAAACAAACATTAAATAAAACAAATATATAATAATTCATATATTTAAAAACAAAATATAAAAAACAAAACAAAATAAAATATATAACAAAAAAAGTAATAAAACAATTAAAATATAATAAAAAATATTAAAATAGAAAACATAAAAAACAAAACAAAACATAAAACAAAAACACGTAACATAACAAACTTTATAAACAAAACAAAAACAAAAATTAAAAAAAAAAACAAAATATCACCTATCCTAAGTTTTCCTACCCATCGCCAACTCCCACATACATCAAATAAAAAACAAATAAAAAACAAATCAACGGTTATAAAATTTTCCAAACCCCCCCTCTCCATCCAAAGTTTAACAAGAGGGCGGGGGGGGGGCATTCGGAATGGTTGTTTCAATTAAACCACTTTTCCCATTTTTTCCTGTTGAGTACGTCTTCTTTCAAAACAAATTATGGGCATAATAAATCGAATTTTTTAAACCCAAGAGATTTCTTTCTCTATAACGGGATGAAGAACAAAAACCTCTCTTAGTTTTTTCACTGGTGCTACGAGCAGGGAGAATCGAAGCCATCTTCGAGGCCCTTTTTTCCAGATTTTCATTTTTCCATTATAGTCCTGATTTTGGGCGAGCTATTACGGCCAGTTGGAGGTGAATTTGGCGAAACCGAAGGAATTTTTTTCCATCACATGCCCATATACAATAACCTCGTTCATTTTTTTCCCGGGTGTCAGCGTTGAAGAGAAATAGATGTCTGTTCGGACCCCTTTTTTGCAGAAATTAGGTTCGTCTTTCATGGCGAACAGTTCAAGATTTTTGGGGATTTGTGGCTATTTTTGGCCAAGGCGGTTGAATCCAACTTCCAAAAGTTATGGGGAGATCTATCATATTTATTGATAGTATTTTAATGTAAAATGGGTTGATCAGTCGAGGACCATGATTTAAATTTTGTAAAACAACTCAATGAGCTTTCTGTGTTTTTCATCAATTCAATTATATAGTGCTATGTTGCAGGATTCTTGTGACTATTTCGACTAGCAATGTGCATCCCTATGTGTAAATTTGTTTCTCTATTATCATAATTAATGTCTTCCTCTGAATTATTCCAAGAAGATTAAGAACATAATTAGTTTTAATGCACCCTCTGTCTCTCGCTTGGTATAGCTTTTTATGTTTTCCACTGAAGTTTAAACTCAGAATTCTTAGTTGCTCTGTGTTTAATTGGATTTCTTGACCTTTTTCATCTCACCCATTTCACTTAAATTAAAGGATCCAGTGAATTGTCTACCTTTCCCTACAAATATTAGCCTGTTGACATGGATTTTTGATCGTTCGTTGTAGTGACTCCATAGCCCAATGGCCATTTTCTCTTGCTCCAACCAAACCAATTAAAAAAACCAAACTATGAACCCATTAACTAGCCTAATATCTATTCAAACAAAGTTATATCAGATAGAGAGATCCCTCTCTAATTCTTGGAGGTCTAGATCCAAGAGTCGATGTGGTTTTGATGTTGCCTCTATGATTGCCTCCACAACCTTGGGCAAATTACAGAGTGCTAACGGAATGGCGACTCCACTAGGGAACTTTCCCTAGTAGTAAACTTCAAAGCTCCAGATCTGATCACTGATGGTGGACATTGACTAGACATAAGAAGGCTGAGATCATTCACCTGGCGAATCCAACCAGCTCCAGACAGTGATGACCTAAAGACTCCACTGGAGGAAGAATTTGAAGCTTGACCAAGCAGCCTAGAAAGACCAGGTACTCAAGCTCAAATTGTATTCATGATATTATTGGTTTCATCTGCAGTTACTTTCTCTCTTATCATGATCCTAGTCCAGAGTATATTGTTGAAATTCAGGATGATTATTTTCAACCTGAAGAGCCTCAAGAGACTAAACCCCAAATTGTAGATTATGTACATACTCATACATCTGTGCACATCCCAGATGCACCTGTAGAAGTCTTAGTGAGTCATAAGCCTCCTGCTTTATCTCCTACTCTTGCTAAAGCTCCAGAGGGTTGTAAGCCTCTTTCTTCACCTCCTGTACTTGCCAAAATCCTATATAGATACAAGCCCCTAGATTTGCTTCCTATCCTCCATGACTTCCCTACAAATTACACCAATAATCTGCCCAGGTTTGATGGAGAGAATGTCAATATTACTGCTGAAAATCATATCCAAAGTCTTGAGGATTTTCTTGACCTCTTCGAGGTAGAATATGATGATGTCTACATTAGAATGTTTTCCCTATCATTGGGAGGTGAAGTAAAGAACTGGTTTAAAAAACTCCCAGTTGCAAGCATTAACAATTTCCATTAGTTTGTGCAAGTTTTCCTAGATCGATGGGTGATCATGAGAAATGTCTTTCTCATCCTGGAAAAGTATGACCATTTGAAAAGACATCTAGGGGAAACAGTACATCAGTTTTTAGAAAGTTTCAATAAGGTATATCATGCAATGCCTGTTGATATAAGGCCACCCCCAGGATTAACACACTTGCATTTCCTAGATGCCTTCAATCCTGAGATGGAATTCCAATTAAGAGAAAGGAACACTGGAAGCCTTGAAGAAATGCAGAACATTGTAGTTGATGTGGAGGCCAACTTGCTAATCAAAAGGTCAAAAGTAAAGAACAAAGAAAAGGAGCAGCTGAAATCTTCAGAAGCTAAACTAGACATTTTGGTCGGTGCCATGGAAGAGATGATGCATAGGATCAATAGGAAAGATGAGATTGTTGTTCAAAGACATCATGTTCCATTGATTTCAGAGAAAGAAAAGGTCAATGTTCCCAAACATTTTGTTGCTCATCCTTGGTACCATGGTTTGGATTTAATGATTCTTTCATGTATTCAATTCACAACATAGTCAAAGATGAAGCTCCATCTCAACTTGCAGAGGAACAACTAGCTGATATGATGTGCATGTTTGATGACATTACTTACTTGGATAATCTACCCAAGTGTGATCAGTATGATGATGAGCATGAGGCTGAAATAGATGTGGATTGTTCAAAGCAATCAACAACATGTCATTGGCAGGAACAAGATTAGTTATAGTTCATATATGACAATCAATCTGCACATGGAAATTATGACAGCATTCATCAAAGTGCAAAAAATCTCAGAGTAAGAGAAAACACTATGCCCTTATGTTTCTCTTATTTTCAATTTTTGAGAGGAAATTGTAAACAAGTTGTCAATGGTAGAGAGGGAGAATGTTTTGATCAACTAGGTGAAGATGCTAGTGCTGATGTGGAGGTTGTTCTAAACCTAGAATTGCAGCACTTTACCTACTTTGATTTTCAAATTCCAAATGAAAGCTTAAAGCCTGAGACAATTTATGAGTTAATCCAAAATAACTCTGTACCATTGTGCTTTAATTCATTTCAAATTTTGAAGGAGACTCTTGAACAAGTGTTGAAGGATAAATACATAAAAAGTCAAGAAATTTCATTTGAATCAATGCAACAGTCTTGTCAGTCTTTTCAAGATCCAATAACGGATCGGTTGGATGACCTGTGTCGTCAAATTCGTTTTCCATCATCCAACCATGGGATAAAAAGTTGTTATGATATGGATATGATAAGACAGTCAGCTACAGGGGGGTGCTTAGCAGAAGCATCATTTCAAAACCCATCCAAAAAGTTGCAGCCATGACAGGAAATGCATGAGGATGAAAATAACATAGATATAGTGCCAGAGCATGTTGCTCACTTGGCAGAATCCAAAAATCAAGGAACATGTCATTTCTACCTGGATCCTATAGCTACCAATATGGAGAAATTGTTCGTCACAGAGCCACAATGCATTCCCAGTATTTATGTTATATTTCATGTTTATCAAGCCCCTTGCGATGAAGATCAATATGGGAAGCATTTCATGATGTCGATGCAAGGTCTATTTCTGATATTGTTTAAAAATATTGAAAGAGTAGAGATAGTAGAGAAATTGTTGGACTGGTTGCACTGGCATTATTGTATCATCTAAAACAATAGAATTGTTAGCAGTATAGGGTAGGTAGGAAAAAATGAATAAGCTCAGCATTTCGAGCATTTATTTTTCAGCAGTGATTAATTTAATTTGGTTTTAGTTGCAAGATCAAAACAGGTATAGGTTGTAGAATAAGATTTTGGGATCAACCCAATGGATAAAGCACTGGTCTACATGTTCAGAGATCTATGGTTCTTGACACCTCCTAAAAGAAGCTTCCATCCCCAGGTGGAGCCACTGTTATAACCTTATAATTCATCGTATCATCTGGTGACTAAATTTTTTTTTCACTTTGGGTGTATTTTGGCTTGCAAATAATATTCCATTTCTGCAAATTATTTTCAAGGAAAGGAAAAGAAAATAAAATTCATGATTTTTGATGCTGAGTGGTTTTTTCCTAACCCCATGGTGACAAAAGCAAGGGAAGCAGTGCACCAGACCCTCAAAAAGGTCATTAAGCCTAAGTTTTTCCTCATATACTGCATTCGCGCCTGGAGAATAAAGAAAGCAGTTAGACCGACAGTTGATCTAGTAGCGCATAGATCAACGACTGGCAGTGGATTCTGGACCCCCTCGACTATTCTTCTTTTAATGGTGGGTGGGGGGTCCAGAATCAGAGATAATGAAGGCACACATCTGAACGGATGAAGCACCAGTGCTTTCATCAACGCCTGAGATTGAATTCCAGACCCCCCCAACTAGTCTATTTTTAATGGAAGGAGGGGGGGGGGGTCTGGAATGGAACATTTTTCTAGTGAGCCCCTATCTCTACATGGTAGGTATCTATTGGTCCCAACTCCCATCACTTACCATTCATCATTTTCTGACATGCCTCGTCACCTCATGACATCATCCTCCATTATCCCGCCATCTTCGTCCCTACATTTGCATAATCCAAACTTAGGGAAAAAAGAGTAATAGATTAACAAAGGTTAGAAATAAAGTTAGTGTAGTTAAACTAAGCTAAACTAGTTAATAATTAATTAATTAATCAATTAATTAATAAATAGTTAAGTTAGTTTAGTAACTAGGTTAGTTTTTATTAATTAATATTAAATAAAACAAATACAAATTATAAAAACACAAAACAATATAAAACATATTAAAATAAAAACATAAAAACCAAACATTAAATAAAACAAATATATAATAAAACATATATAAAAAACAAAACAAAATAAAATATATAACAAAAAGACAATAAAACAATTAAAATATAATAAAAAATATTAAAATAAAAAACATAAAAAACAAAACAAAACATAAAACAAAAACATGTAACATAACAAACTTTATAAACAAAACAAAAAAAAAAATTAAAAAAAACCCAAAATATCACCTATCCTAAGTTTTCCTACCCACCCCCAACTCTCACATACATCAAATAAAAAACAAATAAAAAACAAATCAACGGTTATAAAATTTTCCGGAACCCCCCTCTCCATCTGAAGTTTAACGAGAGGGGAGGGGGGGGGGGGTCCGGAATGGTTGCTTAAATTAAACCACCTTTGGACAGGTGTCGTTCACATAGGCCAACAGACCCCTCCCCCCCAAAAAACTGCTTACCACCTTAGGGGGGGTCTGGAATACCGCCCTCCTGAAAAAAAAAACCACTTTTCCCATTTTTTCAAAAAATTGCCATTTTTGCCTGTTCAATATGTCTTCTTTCAAAACGAATTTCGAGCAGAATAAATCGAATTTTGAAAAACCAAGAGATTTTTTTCTTTGTAACAGGATGAGTAACAAAAACCTCTCTCATGTTTTTCACAGGTGCCATGAGTAGGGAGAGTCGAAGCCATCTTCGAGGCCCTTTTTTCCAGATTTTCATTTTTCCGTTACAGTCCTGATTTTGCGAGAGCTGTTACGGCCAGCTGGAGGTGAATTTGGAGAAACCGAAGGAGGTTTTTGTCTAGAACATGCCCATATACAATAAAATCCTTGATTTTTTTCTCAGGTTCCATTGTTAAAGAGAAACAGATGTTTGTTCGGACCCCTTTTTTGCAAAAAAATAAGCCTGTCTTTCATGGCCGACAATTCATGATTTTTGGGGATTTGTGGCTATTTTTGGCCGAGACAGTTGAATCCAACTTCAAAAACTTATGGGGAGATCTATCCTATTTATTCATAGGATTTAAATGTAAAATGGGTTGATCAGTCGAGGACCATGATTTAAATTTTGTAAAACAACTCACTAAGCTTTATGTGTTTTTCATCAATTCAATTGTACAGTGCTATGTTGCATGATTCTTGTGACTATTTTGACTGGTGATGTGCATCCCTCTGTGTAAATTTGTTTCTTTGTTATAATAATTAATGTCTTCCTCTAAATTATTCCAAGAAGATTAAGAATAGAATTGGTTTTAATGCACCCTCTTTCTCTGTCTTGGTATAGTTTTTTATGTTTTCCACTGAAGATTAAACTCAAAATTCTTAGTTGCTATGTGTTTAATTGGATTTCTTGACCTATTTCGTCTCACCCATTTCATTTAAATTAAAGGATCCAGTGAGTTGTCTACCTTGCCCTACAAATATTAGCCTGTTGACATGGATTTTTGATAGTTCGTTGCAGTGACTCCATAGCCCAATGGCCATTTTCTCCTGCTCGAACCAAACCAATTAAAAAATACAAACTCTGAACCCATTAACTAGGATAATATCTATTCAAACAAAGTTATATCAGAAAGAGAGATCCCTCTCTAAGTATTGGAGGGATAGATCCAAGACTCGAAGTGGTTTTGATGTTGCCTCTATGACTGCCTCCACAGCCTTGGGCAAATTACAAAGTGCTAACAGATTCTAGGAGCTGGTTACTTTTGGTCGACGTTAATCAATGATTGTGTTGAATCAGTCAAGAAGTGCCACTCGTGTCATATCTTCTCTCAGAAAATGAGGGCACACCCCGTTCCCATGTTTCCCGTCATTATAGTTGGTCCCTTAACCAAGTGGGGGATTGATTATACTACAGGAAACCCCCTTCAGCTAGGGGGCACTGTTATATCATCGTAGCAGTAGACTACTTAAAAAAGTGGGTCGAGGCTATGCCAACATTCAAAGATGATGGAGAGACAATAAATCTCTTTTTGTTTAACCAGATAATAGCAAGGTTTAGCATACCAAGGGAGATTTTCACGGACCATGGAAGTTACTTTCAGAATAAAATGATGTCTGAGGTAACATCAAATCTTGGGTTGATGCAAGAGAATTCATCACCCTACTACCCACAAACAAATTGTCAGGTGGAAGCTGTGAATAAGTGTCTCAAGACTATTATGCAATGAATGATCAATTCTACCAAATCGAATTGGTATTTGATGTTGAAATCGACATTATGGGCCTATCGAACATCTGTTAAGACTACAACTAGTTTATCACCTTTTCAACTCATTTACGGGATGGAAGTAGTCTTACCTATAGATTTCTAGATCTCGTCTCTAAAGTTGGCAGTATAATTATTGCCAGACACTTCACCACTTGAAGAGCGTTTATTATATCTCGATTAGCTCGATGAGAAGTGTCATGATGCAGCCTTGGCTAATGAGGGTCACAAACAAAGAGTCAAGTGTCATTATGATCTGTCCGTTCATCCTCATATTTTCTTTGAAGGTGACCTTGACCTGGTCTATGACCAAGATAAGGATCCCCTGGGAGTAGGCAAGTTCATACCCATGTGGTGAAGACCTTTCATCATGAAGGAGGTACTAAATAAGGGTGCTTATCATCTAGAAGAATTTGAGGGAAATGCTTTGGAAGAGCCTAGAAATGGGCTCTACCTCAAGAAGTATTACTCGTAGGTGGGTTGCCCTGGGTGACTTCTTGTACATATGTATAGTTTTATACAATTAGTTTCTGTCTTTTTGTTTTATGGACATGTCATTTTTGATGTCATATTTTTCACTGTGGCATATGTCAAGTGAATCGTTGGTGTTCGTTGGGTTTGCGGACGATGCTAGCCAACACACTCGGAGGCTTGCTTCCGTAGATTGGGTGATTTTCAAACCTCAAGGTCAGTTTATATCTTTTGGAGGTATCTGTTTAGGTGACGCCACAAATAATGTCGTCGAATACAACACAATAATAGAGTTTTTTCATGACGCTTTGTCGCATGGTATCTCTCACCTTTGGGCCTACTTAGATGCTCAGCTTATTGTGTCCTAGTTAAATGGTGTTTACCATATTTACGATCCTACTCTACACCGGTGGTTCCTTAGGGTACATCTCTTAGAATGTGTTATCACTCTGTAAATTTCCTAGAGGTTGAAAAGAGGAAAAATACAAAGGTAACCTTAACCAACCGCTTTTAAAGCTGGGATCTAGCCCTTCTAGCTTCAGAGAGGGATCTCTCTATATAATTTAGCTTTGTTTGAAAGATATTAGGCTAGGTAAAGGCACGAGTTTTGTTTTGTTGTAAAGGATTTTTAAAGTTGGTTGATACAAATCACACATACATTGGGCTATGGGGTCTGTACTTAATAAAATCTGAGACACAACCAGAAACACTGAAGAAATCTTTCACAAGGCGAGATACCACCCTCACTAGATCTTTAATAATTAAAGTGATGGACTGAAGAAAAGGTAAGGAAAATAACTCCAATTAACAAGCACTTAAGAATCTCTTAATTGAAACTATTTAGAAGAATAACATCAAAATATTTAGAATCGGAAACAGGGTATCAGAGATAAATCCTGCAACATAAAGCTATTCGTAAAGATTAGTTGTAGAAAAACGAGATGATAACAGAGCAAGGAAACATTTGACTAAGAAAATCACATAACCAGTTAAAATGCGCAAGAATCCTTTAAATTGCCTCTTCTTTATTAATGGTGGATCTCTTCAAAAATGTTACAGCTTGATAGCAGTCGGGTGTGCAAATCAACAACCCCCAATACATTGAAAAAAGAAGTATTTATAAGTCAAAATACAAAGGTTCCTGTCATAACTGATCAGGACGTGTCCATACTATTATTAGCATAACTAACTCAACTAATCAAAAACCGTTTGGTGATTCATCATAACTGTTTGCTGAACTTCTGGGTAGGCTGTTGGTGAGGTGCCTCCGCAACCTCTACTGACAGGACAGCTGACTGGAAATGATAGCTCATCTACTAATCTAGTAGATCGCACAGCTCTTCCCATCGGATATGAGTTGGCACTATCACTTTGAGCAACCTCCGGTACACTTCGTCCATGTCTGTGTACTTAGCGAATGTAGGCTTGATGACGAAAATGTGCTTAATTTCATGATGGATGTCAATATCCAACTGCAGTGCCTCCATGAAGGCTCTACCTGTGATACTCCCTTGTATCCCTGCGAACTTTGAGCTGTCGTTAGATATTTCTGTCAGTCTTTTCTTGTAGTCAGGGAGAGTCATTAATTTATCATTGATGACTTTCATACCAGGCAGGCCTTTCCTCTGCAGAGCATCTATCTTGTGGAAAAACCTTTGCACCCCTTGATCCATAACTTAGATTTTCTCCTCGAGCTGAAGCATGAGGCCCCTTTTGGTCAGAACTCGTTTCACCTCCAATATAGTTTCAGTCCTATCCTCGATCTTCAATTCTTCTAATTCCTCCCTGGTCTTTGAATTAAGGAACCTTATGATTTCATTGGCTTGTGTAGGCATATCTCCTAGCTCCGACCTGATTTTTTCCACTGCCTGTTTGCTTCTCTCAAGCAATTCATTTTGTTCAAACATAATTTGAACCATAGGCCAGATTTCGTTTATGGACTTAGAAATATCAGTCCACACAAGTTCTTTAACCTCTGCCAAGGTTTTTCCTGCCATTGTCTGTTTCTGGGGCTGCTGCAACTCCTTCTTCATTTGCTCATTCACTTGTTTCTCTTTGGCTAAACTTATCTAGAAGGAAGTCTTTAGCTCTTGGAGATTTTCCATTTCATTCTTGAGTCTACTGATTTCAGACTCTTGCAAATTCATTCTCTCCATAGACTTGGCCAGGTCTATGGTGCCTTCTGGTACCTGCTCTGTAGTTGCGGATGGAACTACTGTCAATGTCGTTGTGCTCAACCCTGCAATGGGGATAGCACTTAAGGTGATGCCCTCCACTATCTTCGTCTGTTCTTTCTCCTTTAATAGTTTTTCCATCTCGGCCTCCATCTCCCTTAACTGCGCACTCTGCTCCATGAGTAATCTCAGCATCTCATCCTTTTCGCCTTCTCTTTCAGCTATTTCTTTCATCTGTGGATCCTCTGTTGGAGGGAGCTTTAGCTACTTTCTCAATGCGGCGATGTCAGCATTCTTCTTTTTAATCATTTCTTCGGCAACCTTGACATTCACCGGGTCATAGCCGATCTTGAGGACCAGCTCCTCGAGAGTCTTTATCTTGTTGTCTTTCGCGAAGGAAGACATCTTCTCTAGCTTCAGTTGGGTCTGGGCGTTACTCAATGCTGTCCGATACTTTGCCACAGAAGTTGCAACACGGGCTAAAGTGTGGGAAATCATTTCCCCAATTTGCTTGTGCAGATCCATTTGATCTGCCGGATGCACATCTTTTGCTTGGAATTCAAACGTGGCCCTCTTGTAATCAGATATAACCTTGGGATCTGGAACTTACGCATGGAGGTACGCCATATGCATCCTACCCTTTTCTGTATCGAATGCCGAGAGTATTCTATGCTGCGCTGTGGATGACTACTTCTGGAATTGTGCATAAGCGCTGCTGGTGAGCGACTGGTTCCTCTTCTTGATCAAATCATATTTTTCAAAAATGCCCAACTTGGGCCCAGTCTTGCTTGGTGAAGTATCCAAGGGAGAATCCGTGGACTTTACTACTATCTCTTTAAGTTGACTAGAGCCAAAAGATGAAGTGAACTGCTTGGCCCCAGTAGTGGTCACTGTGGTAGTCAACGTGGTATCTTCTGTTGTTGTGCCGGTCGTTGAAATTGTCTTCAGCTTTTTAGAGTGAATTTGAAATTCCTCTGTTGACACCTCTGTTACAGGAGAAGATGACTCCTGTTGGGGCCTCTTCTCCTTGAGGGCCTGTGGTGTGGTAGCGGGAAGCGCACTTGTCGAGGGCCCCTGTTGTTCCATCCTGACAACAGGTTCTACATCCTCCAACGTATCGGGCTCCCATTCAGTTTGATTGGCAAATCTTTCGATTTCGGGCCTGGGCTCATGTACATATGGGGCAATCTTATTTCTAACTCTCATCTCAGAAATGATCCCATAAGGATCGTAATGCCAGGGGAAACTTGTCGAAAATTTCATTTCCCTCAATAGTTTGTCTGCTTCATCACCAGCGCCTCTATTATTGCAGATAAATGAACCTATCTGCCCTTTAATCTGCAACTGTTGCTTCTTTTTGAGGGAAACAAAGTGAATATCATCAGAACTCATAATTTTCCTAATATATTCTAGTGCGAAAACTCTTACCGGTATATATCTCGGAAGCTTGTATGGTGCCAACTCGCACCCATAGACTCGAATTTCAGAGTGATTTTGGTACAAGTACCAGTCTCCTATCTTTGCACTTTCTGAGAGATGTAGAACTCTCTGGACTTCGTCATTTGCTCGTGGCTCAGGCATGCCACTCAGCATACTTACCACAGGGTGGTAGAACTAGTCAATGAATGCTGTGAAATCATATTCGACCGAATTATGCTTTAGAATGGACGTCCACGCTGTGACTGGCTGTGGCCTCCCGTCGGAGTCCATCTTCTGCATGGAGAAGTTGAACCTGTCTGCTTGAAAGTACAAGAACATGTAGGCTAGAATGGACGAATACCTGAACATGCCCTCAGTGGTGAAGTTAATGAATTGCTCATGGATGTTATTGGCCAAGAAAGTACTGTAATCAAATTGAGTGGTTGGTTGTTCATCATTTGAAGAGATGGATAGGAAACCTAGGATGGGTTCGTCCACCCATTGATCAGAATAGTATCCAGGTAGAGCACACAGGGCCGAAATAATTTGATTCCCTTTGATGGAAAAAATGGAAGAAGGATACGGGGGACTGGTGGTCGGGATTGGAGAGGAGGTGGGAAAAAATAGCTCGAAAATCTGAGCTCTTTGCGGGAAAGTCATCTTCTAGTAGAGCTCGGTGAGGATTTCCAGGTTGAATGGGGTTACAGTCTGCGAGCAGGTTATCTACATCATTTGGTCGATATCCTTTGGGGTAATGAAGAAGAGGACGTCCCCAGAGGAGGAAATGATGGCTTTCTGTTCGGGGATGTAGTGAGCTTGGCACTTGAGTGCAAACTCTGGGAAATGGTGGACTTGGGGGAACAGATATAGGGGCAGATTGGACTCCCAGAGCCCAATCTTGTCACTCTGGTCTAGGAAAACTTCTCGGAGCCATGATTTCAGATTAGAGAAATCAAAGCTGCATGTAGTGTCCACTATCAATCGGTCCTTGTCTACCAGAGGGATTTTATCAAGATGGATAGGAGGAGGAACGAACGGATTCTATTCCTCTTCAGCTGGCCTCGTTTTAGACACCATCTCAGTGACTGTACCTGCAACAAACAACGTTAGTGGGGTCTACTGGCAGTGGAGGAAAACGACGGGGAAGCAATGGAAATATGATAGATAAGTTCTCTGGTGCGATGGATGGTTTCTGGCACGAGGGATGAATAACGAGTGAAAATGGGCCCAATGGTGTTTTTATTCAAAACTGGGTCGGTCAGACATAGGAAAATGGTCAGCATGACAACGGGCGTTTTATCCAGTCATTAATGTATAACGGGCCACTTGGGGTGATATGGTAGGTGACGGTAAACAGAGTATACGGACGACTAACGTGGAGGTTTGTGATTGGGGGGTAAAGTCACCAAAGGGGGTTGTTCATGAGTGAAGGGTATTATGGCACTGACACCAGGGACTGGCAGTAGTAACGGGATGGGACTCAGACCCAGACGCGAGTGGGACAAGTGGGCTTAGTGGAGGGTGACGTCCAGGGGCGACGGAGTGTCAGACAACATGTGGAGGATGGGACTCGTGAACCAATAGGGCGACGACACATGTAACAGGGGGCCTTTCGTGAGGAAGATTCATTTCCGGACCCCCCCCCTTTGATTAAAGATAGAATACCAAGGGGGGTCTGGAAATCACCACGATCCGTTGATCTGTGCGATGGATTTCTGACCGCAGATCTCTGCTCGCTTTTTAACACCACTTTC
>ML796809.1:113074-123721 GCA_009831015.1 Picea engelmannii | reverse complement strand
CATGTATCCCTCTCCCTCTCTCTTCCCCACTCTTCCCGCCCTACTCTCTTTTCACCTATCTAACCCCTCTTCCCTCTTTTCCCCCCTTCCTCTCACTCTCTCACTTTCTACCTCCCCTCTCTATCTCTCTATCCCTCACTCTCTTTTTCTTCCCCTCTCCCCCTCTCACACTCTCTTTCTTCCTCTCTCTCCAACCCCCCTCCCTACATCGCAAGGAAAGAAATGGACTTGACCTAGACATGTCAATACATAGAACTAAACCTAGACATGGAGGGACCCAAAGCATGACATATACCATGGCATAGAGATAGAGATAGATTTAGATGATAACCTAGATATTGGGGTAGACCATGACCTAGACCCCCCTATCTCCATCTAAGCCTAGGCACAACTTATACTCAACCCTTAACCCCCTCTACACTTGAGCCCTGATTTCACTATTCATATACCTTTTGTACAACCCTTGAACCCAAATCACCCACATATTGGTTATCTAATCATTTCCCTATCCTTGAAAACACTTTCTATCATAACCCCTTAGGTCTTAGTTCTCCCCATACCCCTATACATATTTATTCATAAATATATTTGGTTTATAATAAATGTTAGATTTGTTGCATTACGAGTGTGCACATGATTTTGTGACTTGATAGAGTTGTATTTTTCTCTCGTTTATGCTCAATAGGAATGCACAAACATTCCTAGAACATGCACACACTATAGTGCGCATGCATTCTAGGAACATGTGCACATTCCTGCTGGGAATTGTTTGGTGCCAAGAACACTCCACCACTTCATCTATCTCAGGGATCACAAAGAAATCACAACATATTCACAAAAAAATAGCACGCACAGACAAGTTTTTCTTAATTTAGTCTTGTTGTTTGATTCAAAGATATTTTTATCCTATTTCTATACCATTGTATGAAAATTTGGAAGACAAATTTCTCAAAGTGGAATTGGAATTGTTGTTTGTATCTTCTTGTGTCTTCTTGGAATTGGAAGACAAGTTTGTCCAATTAGAATTTTTAGTTTTTTCTTATTGTGTCTTCTTATAATTGGAAAACAAATTTGTCCAATTGAAATTTTTGTTTTAGTATTCTTGTGTCTTCTTGGAATGGGTAGAAGAATTTATCCGATTGAAATTTTTTGGTTGCATAATACCAAGAAAAATTTACCCAATTGGAATTAGAATTGTAATTGGAATTATTACTTTTGTCTTCTTTTGTAATACAAAGACAAAATTCTCTATCTGGAATTGGAATTGTTAGTTGTGCCTTATTACATAATACAAAGATAAAATTGTGGTGGGGTGTTTGGAAGCCATTTCCTCTCTTTAAAATGGGGAACTGGAGAATTCGAGAAATAAATTCCTTGATAAAAGATAAATTGATAAAAAGGTAGAATAAGAAAGAGAAAATGCAAAGTTATGTATGTCAAAGAGTAGGCTTTGAGAAGAGGGAAATCCATTTATAGCATAATATATGTCGTTGTTGTTTCCCCTCCATCACCAGAATCAAAGCGCAAAAGTTCATTAGAGAGAAACCCATCTGGTATTTCATCAAGAAAGATTGTTGTGGATCACCTAATGATGGAGAATTTGCTTGGAACTGATTATACAATGGATGAAATTAAATAAATTGGTGTACAACATTGTGCTGAAGATGTTTTTGTGGTGAAATATCTTGTTGGACAATCAAATGTTCCAGAAACTAGTCAATCCCATGTCCACTCACCTACAATATTTTATCCCCCAGTGATTGAATGGAAAATAACTACAACATTGTTAACTCCATAGCAAGGAGGTCAAGAGTGCCAGAATATTGGTTCATCGTCCCTACCTAGATTGAGAATTGTGCGACGAAGAACTCCTAAACGCATTCAGGTCGATGAAATTCATCTATCTTCACTTGAATTTAGGTTACCTAAACATATTATTCATTATCACTCTTATAAAAGCATTAAATATATTTTGAACCAAAATCTAATATTGCTAAATGTTAATTATTTTAAGATTTGTTAAAACCTAGAAGTTTGACAACTGTTAGGAGAATTTTAGGCATTAAAATAGTCAAAAGTGTAGAAATAAGTCATGATATTCTTAGAAACTATGTAGATTTATTTCAAATAATTGGTAATACATCTCATTCTAAATACTGCAATGGAAGTCGATGCATCTTGTCACAATCAATTGTTAGCAAGATGAGAAGAAAACATCATTTTCTACAACAAACCTTTCGTCACTTGAAATGCAATGTCAAAGCCATTAGAAAGTATTCTCATAGATGAGATAGCGTCAACATAGGTGGCCCAACATTTTTTGGGCCTACACTGTTAAGCTAACTTGTTCTGACATGAAGTTAATTGGAGTGGTTAAGGGACTAGTTCAAGATTTATCGCATGAGATCACTAGGCCTTCTTCCAACCAAAAATAAGTACTAAAATTAAGAAGGGGATATAAGTACCATGAACCCCATATTAAACACTTTATTTACATTACAAAGACAGAATTGTATGAGAGATTCAAAACCCCATATTAAACACTTTATTTTCATGTTTTGCATAACACCCTTTTACAGGGATGCTCATTTATATTGTCATCATCGCCATCTAGAGACTTTATTCATGGCATATTGTGTACAAGGAAAAAGGGTTTTACATTTTATCAAAAAACATGCTTAGATGGGACATGCCCTAGGTGTAGTGGAATGACAATACTTAGAAAGTGCATGTATGTAAATGATGAGTATGAATTGGGGAGGAAGGTGGTTACCTTGAAAAGCTTTCAATATGTCACATATGATATTGATGGAGGACAAGAAAGAAAAAATATAAAATTGGTTACTTCCCAAGTACGAGTTTGTGAATTCATGAAGGAATTTGTCAAAAATAAAAAGAAATTATTTTCAACATGTCCATTTGGATCGATAGTAAAATGAGAATTTTAGAATATGAAGAGATACATTTCATGTTTGTAATGTGTTATCAATGGCTGATTTTGCTAAGAACTACACCCTTCAATCGCAAAATGAGATTCAAAGGAAATATTATCATTTAGAGTAGGTCAACATAATGATCCATATCACATACAAGCATGCCCAAAATAGTAATGAACAAAACAAAGTTATATTGAAAGAGTATCACTTCTACATAAGCAATGATCGATGCCATGACTTAGCCTACATACAACATTGTTTTTAGTTTTTCTACAATCACCTTAAGGAGAAGAACATACAGATGGATCAACATTGGATTTGGTCAGACAGTTGCACATACCAATTCAAAAATGCTGGTGTATTTCAATGGTTGTGTATGTTGGAAAAAAACCTAAAGGTACCACATATTTGGAACTATTTTGATCCCGAGAATGGGAAAGGGGAGCATGATGGAGCAGGGGAATGCATAAAAAGAGAATTATGCAGGAAATAAATGAAGTTCACAACTACTTCCCTCATTCGAGATGCAAAATCCATTGTTGAACGATGTTATTTAGTAATGAGAGAGGGAACAAAAGCTCATGAAGACTAATCAAACAAGAAAGGACATGTACATAGATGTTTTTGGGAGGTGGTTGATGTATATCGATCATAGTGGTATGAACGGAAAACAATCCATCTCACCTATGGATTTCATTCAGTTAGAACATTAGAAAATGCAATAGTTTAAATATGGACGAGAAAACTCTCTTTATTATGTGATCCATGTAGTAGTAATGAATGGGATGATTGCGAATCAAGATATTGGGTTGATAGTGTTGATGTTTTGGTAGGTATTAACCTCCAAGTGTAACCTTTTTACTTAGAATAGAACATTCTAGGAGAAAGAGAATACTTAAACAAATGTGTGAAAACAATAGAAGAGAAGTCGTCTGAAGGAGAATATTATTAAAGTACTCAAAGGATCCAGAGAGATAAGTCAGCCCCAGTCACTTGGACAGGATAATATAAATATGGAGGTTCCTAGCTCCTTTTAACACTGTCACTCACTCACTCATCTAGTGCGCAAGTCTAAGGAGTTGCAACTACAATAGAAGGAGGCACAAGTCTGGAGAGAGTAGTGCAACAGTTGTCATGGAGTATTCTTAGTCTTCCTGGTATCTCTCTTATGTGATTATCTTGGTAATGGTATGCTTTCATTAGTAGAGGTACATTCTCTTGGTATTGTATTGCTACTGTAGTAGTGGTTTTTCCAGTTAGGTTTTATTTGTTGGTTCTAGTGTGAACTTGTTAGAATCATTCTATCTAAGAAAATTTTATTGTGCTTGGGGGTGGCATATGTGAATTCCTATAGCTGGGTGAAAATGATGTGATATTGTTTATGGTTAAACTAGCATACCAAAATTTTAACACATAGATGGTATCATGTATCACTCCCCATTGGTAAACATATAACTATGGAATTATCGTAGTTGGAGGTGGACCAATCAAGTATTTCAGCAGATCATGATCATGTCTTAGATCTCGTACTGATAGGTTCATTGAATTCTTCTATTATTTTTTGAATAGCTATCATCAATGTTTTATTCTTTGGTAATTTGGTCATTTTGGCACTCCTTTTTTTGCAGGGCACATATACGTAGTGGTTTCCCCAAGGCTTATAAAGGCAAGGCAAGGGACACCATACCATACCATACCATACCATAGTAAGGCAAGGCATACCATACCATGGCTTGGCAAGGCAAGGCATACCATACCATACCATACCATAACATACCATGGAAAGGAAACAAAAGGCATACCATACGATACCATGGAAAGGAAAGGAAAGGCATGCCATACCATACCATACAATACCATGGCAAGGCAAGGAAAGGAAAGACATAACATACCATATCATACCATACATACCATGGTTTGGAAAGGAAAGGAAAGGCATACCATACCATACCATACCATTGAAATGAAAGGAAATACATACCATACCATGGTAGGGGAAGGAAAGGAAATTTAAGGCAAGGCAAGGCATATCATACTGTACCATACCATACCATGGCATGGAAATGTAAGGAATACCATATTATACCATATCAAGGCATACCATACCATACCATACCATGTCTTGGCAAGGAAAGAAAGGGCATACCATACCATATCATACCATGGCTCGGAAAGGAAATAAAAGGCTTACCATACCATACCATGGAAACGCAAGGAAAGGAAAGGCATACCATACCATACCATGGCAAGGGAAGGAAAGACATACCATACCATGGTATGGGAAGGAAAGGAATACCATACCATACCACGGAAAGGAAAGGAAAGGAATGCCATAGCATACCATAGCATGCCATGGCAAGGAAAGGCAATGAAAGGCATACCATCCCATACCATGCCCTCGCTTGGAAAGGAAAGGAAAGGTGTATCATACTATACCATACCATACCATACTAGGGCAAGAAAAGGAAAGGAATACTATACCATGGCAAGAAAATGCAAGGCATACCATATAATTCCATACCATACCATGTCTTGGAAAGGAAATTCAAGGCATACCATACCATACCATGGAAAGGCAAGGCAAGGAATACCATACCATACCATGGCAAAGCAAGGAAAGGCATATCATACCATACCATAAAATGGAAACCCAAGTAAAGGCATACCATACCATACCATTCCAAGGCTACCATACCATACCATACCATTCCAAGGCTACCATACCATACCAAGGAAAGGAAAGGAAAGGCAAGGAAATTCATGCAAAGAAAAGGTGTGTCAAGGCAAGGCATGCTAAGGAAAGGGATGACATGGCATGGCTTGGCAAGGAATAGCATTGTAATGGAAATGGCATGGAATGACAAGGAATGTAAAGGCATGGCATGGCATGTCAAGTCAAGGAAATTTAAGACATGGCATGGAAAGGAAAGGAAATGCATGGCATGTGAAGGCAAGGAAATGAAATGTATGGCATGGAAAGGCATGGCATGGAATTATGACATGGAAAGGTAAGGTGATGCACTGAATGGAAAGGCATTGCATGGAAAGGAAAGAAATGGAATGGAAAGGGATGACATGGAAAGGAAATGAAAGGAATGGAATGACAATGCATGAAAAGGAATGGAAAGGCAAGGAAAGGCATGTAAATGGCATGTAATACAATTGGCATGACAATGGAATGGCATGGAAAGGCATGGAAATGGCATGGACATGGGATGGAATGGAATGGAAATGGAAATGACATAGCTTGGAAAGGCATGAGATGGCATTGAAATGGAAGGCAAGGCATAACATGGGATGAAAAGGAAAGGAATGACATGGAAAATCATGGCATGGCATGGGATGGAAAGGAAAGACAATGCAAGGCATGACATGGAATTGAAAGACAAGGAAAGACAAGTAATGACATGGCATGGAAAGGAAAGGCATGAAATGACATGGCAAGGCAAGGCATGGCAATGGAGGGAAAGGAATGGAATGACATGAAAATAAAAGGAATGGAATGGAAAGGAAATGCAAGGTATGGAATGACAAGGAATACAAAGGAAAGGAAAGGAATGGAAAAGCAAGGCAAGGCAAGACAAGTCATGTCAGTGACATGGCATGTCATGGAATGTATTGGAAAGGCATGACAATGTCATGGAAATGGAATGGAAATGGAAATGGCATGGCAATGTCATGCCATGGAATGGATTGGAAAGTAATGATAATGACGTCGAAATGGAATGTCATGGAAAGTCATGGCATTGAAATGGCATGGCATCAATAGGTTTTTCGGATTGGGTTTGGGACGGTCCTTTGTCTCCTTGTGTGCTCTAACCAAAACATTGGGTAGGAATGTGCAATAAACTCTTATAGATGATGAAGGGAAAAGAAAAATGGTTTCAAGTCACCCTGGAGGAATTTTGGTAGCATAGAATTACTTTCTATTGTGTGCCATGCAATGTAACCTCAAAACCTTTATTTGTAGGTGGATAATGATACTCATTCTAAGATCTAGTTTCCATGTGAACACTCTCATTCTATTGATCAAAATAAATAAGTTTAGTGGACATCGTAGAAGAGTGAATAAATTTTATTAATAATTGATGGATTTAACATAATCTACATATACCCAGTACACAATCTAAACAAACATGAGTGCATTAATGAGTCATTCACTAGTATTTTTGTAATTTATGAAGGGTTACACATAAATAAAATTATTTTATATATGTCATGCATAGAAAGAGGGGAGTAATGTGTGTGCCCATAAAGATGGTCAAATTATGGATTGAATCAATTAAGAAACTAACAGTTCTAGGCTTCTCAAAGGAATGTCAAGGGAATAGTAGGGTCAAGGTTTTGTCTTAAGGATACTAGGAATACTAGAACTTATACCTAGAGGAGAAAATAAGGACTTTTATCATGTAGCTATGGTAAGAGAAGAAGTTAGGATTTTCTGGCATTTGAAAATCCTAGTGCTACCTAATGTGCTTGTTATAGAGAAGATAGATGGATTTTATCTTATACAAGTGTGGGATAAAATTGTAGGTTCCAAAAAGGACTTACCATTGTGTATGCTAACTTTTTGATGATCTCTAATGGAGTGAGATATTAGGTAATTTTATCTTATGGTTTCAATTGCTAGGGTTTGAAGAGCCTGACTTCTAACAACCACTGATAAGATATTGGTAGGTTTATGTACTTCATATTATAAATATATATGAAGTTTTTGGGTTGTCCAAATGTTATGTACTTGCATAATTGGATTTTAACTTATTTCATCTTCTTAATTGATTAATTTGAGAACTATTTATGGGGGTTAATTTGACATAACATTGAGTTGATATTGTTAAGTGATTTACAATTATGTAGAAGATAAATTACAAAATTCAGTTCTATGATAAATTATTGTAATATGCCATTTTTTAGGTCACAATATTTCCAAGTGACCACTATTTGAGTGTATATTTTCATTGGATTTAGATGGATATAATTCAAGAGGAAGTACATATTGTTGGTTGAGTTAGAATATGGATATCAACAACATTCATGCAAATAATTCAAAAGGAGTGATATATCAATGATGTAGAGATATATGGTTGATTAGAAATCAATGCTACTTGAGAACCATTAATTGCTTATGGATTATCACTTAGAAATATTTTCCACCATAAGATATTCCTTAATGTGTAATGCAAGTATTTATAATCACTTTAGAAAAAAAAACAAAGGATTAATACACATAAAAATCATGCATTTTGAATTCTTATATTCATCAACAAAAAATGCAGAAACAATGAGATTCATAAAAAATATTCCATTATATATATATATATATATATATATATATATATATATATATTACAAAATGGAAACTCATGCCCAATATTAAAAGCAACAACAAGTGCCCTAACATAAAAAACATCCATATGGTGGCCTAGATACAAAATGGCAGTAGTTGGTCAATCATTGACCAATACCACCCTCACCACCCTCAAGAGCATCCTCGAAATCTATCTTTCTTATCTTGCTTGAGTAAGTACCTTGAGAGGTTCTAGGCCTAGGCATTCTTCGACACTCTAAAGACTGCAAAAAGAATAAACATTGTTATAAGTTTTTTTTCCTCAATCATTTAATAGACATACAAAACGATACTTTGTAATTTAACCTAAGACAATTCACCACATATGTTGATGTCATTCATGAGGGTGTTACCCTCCTCTGCGAGCCCAATATCTCCATGATTCCACCCTACATCAGTTACAAGGATCAACTCAATAAAATAAAATAAATATGGGTAAAATCAAATTCATGAAACATAAAAAATTATCACCAATGCATTATCTCACCGTGAATATATTAGGCCTCGATGGAGATTCAATGGAAGATGGAGCACTAGGTTGTACAACCTGCTTCGAGACAAACTCTAATGTGGTATTCTCGGTCAATGGGGTTGATGGAAATGGTGGGGGGGGGGTCAGTGGCATACAAGTGGTGTAGATGGGCTCCCTGTGTGTTAATCCACTTAGGATGCATGCAATAATACTGATGTTGAGGGTGGGATGCGATGTAACCTCATAAGATATACAAGTGATTGAAACTTGCTAGGCCTGGATATAAGTAACCCATAAGTAACACCCAGGTGCTCAAAGAGTGAAATAACACTATAGCTAGAAAATATATCTGAATCCTGCATACATACTAATAAAATTGAACTATTAGTACCAAATAGTAAAATTCAAAAACATAAACACAAACAATTTGAGAATTATACTATATTTAACTCTATAGTGACACTTGTGATGCAGGTGACTTCTCCATCCAAGATGGATATTCCCCAGAATTGCCTAGTCCCAAATCATGTAGAAACATGAGAACATTAAAAATTTGAGAATGCCATAAAATAAAGAAATGAGTATGGTGAATTTATCAAATGTGATACATACATGTGTGGGGGGTGCACCCAATGAACATTCTACCTCTACTACTACATTAGTTGTGGATATAGGAAATGGTTGCTTCCATCAACGTAAAGCGTCTAATGCTCAGACATAACAACTGCAAAAAAACATACATTAAAATATCCATATAAATACACAAAATACAAAGTAAATATATAATGATGAAGAACATAGAGAAGGTTAATATACTAACCTCCTCCATGAAGCTATGTTGTACACTACGCTCTATAGTCCCATATCATTTCTTCTCACAGATCGATCATTTATGAGGTTTGCATGGAGGACTACTATGTCCATGTGCCCTCTCATCACTGTAATATCATGTGCATGTTGAAGCTCCAACTCTTCTATCAATGTCACTGGTAGACACCTCCTGCAAAGATAGTACAACAAAGCTAATGTGTTTCACTAGGCTACGAGTTAATGATGAAATGGCCAATAATACCTATTATAATATATGTCCAACAGGAGGATGGTGGGTAGGGGGGTCAGGCCTTCGCCTGGGGGCAAGAGTACCTAACATATAGTAGCACCTCACATTCTCTTAGTATTGTGTGTGTTAGCAGTCTGTAATTTTCCCAAGGCTAAAGAGGAAGTCACAGAGGCAACATCAAAACCACTTCGAGTCTTGGATCTAGCCCTCCAAGACTCAGAGAGGAATCTCTCTGTCTAATATATCTTTGTTTGAAGAGAATATTAGGATATCTATGAAGAACATGGGTTATTTATGAAATTGGGTATATGCAGAGAAAAGAAACCATGGGCTATGGAGTCACTGAAACAAATGATCAAAAATCCATGTCAACAGGCTAATATTTGCAAGGCAGGGTAAACAACTCACTAGATCCTTCAATTTGAATGAAATGGGTGAGGCGAAAAAGGTCAAGAAATCCAATCAAACATAGAGTAGCTAAGAATTCTGAGTTTAATTTTCAGTGGAAAACACAAAAAACTATACCAAGCCAGAGACAGAGGGTGCATTAAAACCAATTATGTTCTTAATCTTCTTGGAATAATTCAGAGGAAAAAATTAATTATGATAACAAAGAAACAAATTAACAAATATGGATTCACATCACCAGTCGAAATAGTCACAAGAATCCTACATCATAGCATTGTCTCATTAAATTGATGAAAAAAAAACAATGAAAGCTCGACGAGCTGTTTTACAAAAATTTTAATCCATGGTCCTCTACTGATCAACCTTTACATTGAAAATCATCTCTGCATAAATAGGGGATATCCCCCAACAATTTTTGAGATTC